>VWYP01032739.1:0-40589 GCA_013400435.1 Pycnonotus jocosus | reverse complement strand
TTTTTTTTGTTAGCTTTTTGTTAGCTTTTGTTTGTTTGGATATTTACATTTTCTTCACTTGTCAGAACATTGTGCATCTGGCTGTTGTGACTGATCCCCAGTGCAGGGGTATGGTCAGATCATGTCCTGGTGAGCTGGTAATGCCCTGGTGCCAAATGAACCCAGGGGTTTACACAGGTAAATAGAGAAAGTTAGAGCAGTCCTAAGACCATATCATGGAGCAGTGTGTTCTCTCTGGGAGCAGAAAAGGATCACAGCTGGTGCTCACAGTGCAGCTGAGCATCATATCCAACTTGTAAAGATATTTGCCTAATTTTCTCAGGAGAGCACTGTGAGGAGTGGGAAATTGGGAGCAGCTTTTCAGGATTTTATAATGCAGACACCCTGTCATCCTGTCCCCCTCATAAACCACTCAACAATGATCTTAGATTCCTGTAAAATTTATTCCTTTCTGCTTTTATTATGGAGTTACTTCAGAGCTAGATGGTCACAAACCATTTTCTGATTTTTAGCTTGCATTTGTTCTTTCTGGTTTATATATATATCTGTCCTGTGTCAGTGTTAAATTTGGGGTTAAATAGCTCTTTCCCATTTCTGCTTCTTTTCTCAGTATATTTAGAGATGGCTGCCTTACTTTAATTAGGCTCCAGCAGTTTCTGTCACGAGACAGTTTCTCCACTGCCCAATCATTTGCCAGCCATTATTAGCATCTCTTCCTGTTTTGTTTTCATTTCTCACGAATGTGAGTGACCAAAATCGTACCCACTATCCAAATGAGGTGTCATCAGTACTCTGTGATTTCCTACTAATATTTCTCAGCCTTTACTGGAAAGCAAAGAGTTTCCCAGTAACTCCTTGGAGTGCAGATTTTGTTTTCACTGCCTTCCACACCGGTGGTTTATAATCCTGTGATCGATTACTGCAATCAAATCTTCTTCCTCTTCTGTTAATTTGAGAGCTGCTGTAGGAACCAAATTATACTTACAGGAACGTACATAGTGTTATTGCACTCAGTAAATGCAGCTGAGGTGGGATTTTGAGCTTGCAGTAAATATTCTGGGATGATTTCACTCCATTATGTTTAACTAAATTACTGGGTACAAGCTGAGCATCTCACCTTACTGGAAGCAAAGCAGCAGAACCCACAGCAGCAGCCACTGCTCAATGCCACAAATGTTTAACCCATCAAGACAGCCAAATGGAGAAAGTTAATACTGAAGTATCATCTGTGAGAACTTGTGGGAAATTTGACAGCTGCTATAGCTTTTTTTTTTTTTTTTGAAAACATCAATGAGACTTTTTTTTGGTACTTGTGTTTGTCTCCATTTCTTCACCTGTTTCTTCCAAAGTGTGAGTCATGTAGGAGAGGTGTTATGGTTCACTGAAGAGAGAACAGGAATTACATCTTATGTTTGCTGTAAGGAGGTTTATTTAGAGGTCAGAGTTTATGGAAAGGAGTTGAAGGATGTTGAGAGAGTAATTTGGTCATTGACAGCTGGGCTCTACTCTAATCTCCTCAAACCCCCTCACCTTGTCAGCAAGACCTGGGAAATGGCAGTGCTTTGACATTTGTGGGCTTCAGACTTCCTGAGTCTAGAGGCAAGTCCTAAAGTGTATCTGTCAGAGTAATGAGTATAGCAAATGAACTAGAGCAGTTCATTTCTGAATTAGGATTTTATCATGAAACCATGTAAAAATGTGCTGAAAGCCACTTTTCAGCACATCAGAATGTCAAAAGCCCTTAATTTGGTGAAAGCATTTTGAATGATTCTGCAGTGGCTTTAATTCAGAAGAAATATTTTCCCTCTCTCCTGACCTCTTGGAGAAATCCACAAGGTAAAGTCACATTTGGCTTGACCTTGGCCTGGGTGTGCTGGGTTGTTTATAAGCCCTGGTCACAGCAAGCAAAAGAATCCTCCTGAGCAATTTCCCTTCTTACAGCATGGAAAGCCAGAAGTTCATTCCCATCTTTTGAGGACAAAGGAATAATACAAAGCACAATTTCTCCTGCTTAGAGGAACCATTTCACGGAGAGATTCCATTCCGTTTTGGGTATCACTGGAGCCCAGGAAAGTGCACTTTCAGCTCTGGGTGTCCAGTGGTACATAAACAAAAGTAAGAAAGAGGAGAAGAGCCCTCAGATGGTGCCCCAGCTCTGAGTGGGCAGGCACATGTCAGCATGGAGCTGTCACTCTGGGTCTGCTCAGAGGCACAGCTCCATGCAGAAGTCACACAGCTGGGCCTGCAGTCACAGCACGTGCTCCCAGAACAGCACTTGTCTGCACTGAGCCTGACTGGAGTGCCCGGGGCCTCAATACTGATTGCATAACATCAAGAAGGGTTTCTACACATTCTCTTACATCTGACTAATCATTAACTAATCTGACTAACAATAAATGCTAAGAAAATTGAAATATTCTTATCTGTCTCTTCAGTGGCAGTCAGATTAAGGATGTATTGCTGGAATTACAGGAAATTGAGTCTGAAAGAGTTTGAAATACTGTTAGATAATTGAGAGGCTGGTTACTAAGGGGGTATGAAGAAATTTAATGGGGTACAGCTAGTTCTTTCAGATAAACACGAGATGAGTCATTTTTATTCTTTATGGAATCTGGTCCTCGTCAGATTCCACTGCCATTAAAATAAATGGGAATGCTCCTCATGGAACGTTAGGACTCTAATACTAAATGTGAGAATAAAATAATCAAGTAGATCCTCAGGACCAGCCTGTCATTTCCATAATTAGCACAGAACAGCTCTTGATGTCAACTAAATTTGGTATCCATATTTGAAAGGGATCTTTACACTTACTGAAACATCTCACAACCATTAGGAAACTTGGGTCAGGTCCCAAATTGCAGGTCAGTGCACATCCCCATATGGGCCTGCTGTACCATGTGAATAATGGCACCTTGCACAATCAGAGCATTACAGGTTCAGATCCAAAACTCTTCTGCCTTTCCACGCAGAGAAGGAGAGAAAAGGTTTCATAAGGGCTCTGTGAATATTGATCAGAATATCAAATGTGGTCATATATTCAGTGTAATCTGATCACATTGACACATTGCACTGTGTTGTAAGGTGGGAAGAGGAATTGTGATGGTCCTTCTGTGATGCTGTAGCACAAAGATAAAGATGCATGGTAGCACATCACAAAGAAAGTAGAATCAGTCATAAGAATATGGTGGCCACCCCTTTTCTTATTGAGAGAGCCAATCACAACACCAGATATTCAAAGCAAATCTCTTCTATAACTCTGCTGGATGAGTTCCTTCCAGCACCTGGGTTACACCACCAGGCTTTCAGTCAGAACTGGCACTTCAAAAGGCTCAGCTTTTGACTCTGTGCAGTCACA
Organism: Pycnonotus jocosus; assembly: GCA_013400435.1. NCBI lineage: Eukaryota > Metazoa > Chordata > Aves > Passeriformes > Pycnonotidae > Pycnonotus > Pycnonotus jocosus. The sequence continues at coordinate 37,234 of VWYP01032739.1, read as the reverse complement.
TCTGTAGAGGTGTTCTGGTATGGACCCCCACACTGCAGAAAATCAGCTTTGGAGTTGGAACTGCCAGTAATAAATCAGTGTTTGTCAAACAAACTTATTTTCTCATTCCAGAAATGGATTTGAGATATGGTAGGGGGTTTTATGTTTTACCAGAAGGGATATTTCACACTCTTTCTGCTTTCTTTTCCATTTCCTGAAATTATAAAAGGGAACATAAGAAGCCCAGATGTATGAACAATAAAACCAAATGATCCTTCTCTCCTATGAGCTGGGTAGCATGAACTGTGATCAAAATTTTTATGGTTAGGAATTTCTATGAGATCTCCTTCCTTGAGAGGTTGATGTCTTTCCTTCATAAAACAATTGGTACAATTCCATGATTAACTGATTGATTTTCAGGGAACTTAAAGATTAACATCTCTGTGTTTTCTATTTCCGATGGTTTTTATTTTTATTTAAAGAGAGATAAAGAGTTAAAAACAATTTAGGAGGAATGACAAGTCTGTAGATGCCCCTAATCATACAAATCTCCCACCCTTAAAAAACCACAAAAATAAAGTAGAAAACACTACATGAGGTATTTCTCAGCTTCATTCCCTTGCAGCACATTGCAGATATTTTTGTAATATCATGTGATTTCCAGAGTGCTTAAGTAGCTTGGGGTTTTTTTTCCTTTTTTTTTTTTTTTTAAATATAGGATTAAAACAATCCCTCTGTAAAGACTCATCATGATGGTGCTTTAAAGTGCCACCACTGTCAGCTCACAAGTCATCTTAAAGTTGGATGGCTGACATAATAGCATCTCTTTTTTTTTTTTTTTTTCACTGACCTAAATCAAGCATTGGATGGATCAAGACTTCTCCCTATATCATCTCAAAGAAGGGATTTGGGCTTTCTCTTTTTTTTTAATGCTTATGTTCAGCTATTGGTTATTTTATGCTGAGCTGTGAACTGTGTGGTTGTTGGACGCAGCATTAAAAGCCAGGGAGTGCTTCTGTTTTCAAGAATATCCATCACTCTGCTGTTTTAGGCTCCTGACTGGTTGTAAAATATGTCTACAGCCACATAGGATATGTATTTGATCTGCAGACCTCAGAGATGAACAAAACCAATTTGTCTAGAATGAAGAGATTTAAAAAAATATGGAGGGTGAGTGAAAAATATGAATTAATCTATTAGAAAGATTGCAATGGTAGCAAATAAACTGCAAGTAGATGATTCTGGTGTTTGTGGACAAATTGTCTGGCTGCATGCATGTTACTTCATCAGATTTTTTTATTGCAGGGTTTGATTGTATGCTTTTTTCTATTTTTGCATATTAGCTGCATCTTCGCAAATTTCTCAAGACATTAAGCATTCAAGTTTATTTGACTTTTGAGAAAAGTTTCAGAGAATTTGCAACAACAACATTTAAACAGTAAGAGCTCTTGAGGAAACTAAGCTAAACTGATTTCCTCTGTGGCCTTTAAAAATGCCATTTAAGGTTGGATGAATATAAAAAAGGCATTACAAAAAAACCCCAAGCCTCTTTTCCATTCAGGCTGTATTTTAGAGCTGGGATATACTGTAGAGCTGAACTGAATGGGACATGGTTAAAGCATTGGAATCTAGCATGATGGTCAAATCAAATAATAGTAGATTGTCATATTTATTTATAAACAATTGCATGTCTCATAGGTCGGAAATAACAGAAATTAAATAGATGATTCTTTTAAAAATGTGAAGTTAATGTGGTGCAACAAGTGAAATTGGCATCTGTCTGATGCCTCATGAACTGGGTTTCCTTGAAAAGTTTGGGGTTAGTTTTTCTCATTGTTAAATTTGCTGCAAACTGTAGCCATTTTAGAAGGAATTTAACAGTCTTTAAATGAAATTGTTTGGATGCTTTCAGAAGATGGGGCTCTGATATCAGTTAATTATGTAAATTATGTTGCATTATTAGTTAAATAATGTGTATTTTCCTTGATCTGAAGCTCAGTTGACCTGCTTAGTGATAACACTGATTTGACTACTTTAACTTAGCTTTGGTTTTATATTCATTCATTTCTTTTGATATTCAATGATGAGAAATGGTTGATTTCCATAATATACAGCAATTTATAGTCAGGGCATTGAGTACTAGAGGACATTCACATTTATAGGTCTGTCTTCAAATAGATATAACATCTCTATTTATGGTTTTGTTTGTTGAAATCTGTTATTGCCTGAGTGAAAATTATATTTTAATCATCATACAAGTTTCATTTGTGCAAACAGGCAGTTTCCTTAGAAATTAAAACAGATCCATTAAGCATAAGTAGATATTATATCATATTAAATGACATGAGATAATTACTGTAGTCAAAGCATGGTACTTAAATGGGCTCCGGGAGCGGTTTAGTTGTGAGAGACAAAATGTCCTTCTTGGATTAGAAGTATTTTATTTGCATATAGCCATGTCTGCTGTTGTGCAGCTGAACACTTTGTCCTCTACCTCCTATTTGTGAAAGCTATTTAACTGTAGGCTATTAAGCATCCTTAATTGATGCATTTTCTGCTCTTCTCCCTGAAGCGTTTGTCCCTGTTCCATCATTTTGGTACCTGGCATTTCAGGGTAATATAGCTCAAAATTAAATTTCTGCAGAATCAGATGTCAGTTTTAAATACTACTGTTTCCTTTTTCTCTATTCCAAACCATTTTGGATAGAAGTACATCAAAATCTCAAAGAGGGCTTTAATGGTTGGGATTTAACCCAAAGGGCTGGACCTTATATTGTGCAGAGTGTGCTTTTATAATAAGCCATAATATATTTATGCAGGAAACTATATGTCTATGATATGGCACACAGTCCTTTCCTCCACTTAACTCTCAGCATTAACTTGCTCAGTATTTATGGATATATCAAAATTATGATTTACAGTGTACTTATCATTAACATCCCTTGCAATAGCTCTCCGTAGTTCTTACCATCCTTCAGAATCCAGTCATAAAATGAAGAGATTAACAGATAATTAAATTAAATCCTTAATTATTTGGGGATGATGAATTCACTCTATGATTCCAGAAAGGTATAGAGAGTCTTTTTCACAAGCAGTATAAATTGAAACCAGTGGAGCTGTGATGATTTATGCCTTCTTGATGATCTGACTCACACTGTTAATTTTCTGGTCCTCTTTTAAAAACATATTAATAAAAAATGGATGTAGGAACTGTTTATTAAAATATGAAGCTTTCAAGATATTTTTGAAATATTATATACACTCCAAGATAGCACTGCTTGAAAAGTATCTGTCATTTTTCACACCAAATAGAATGTCCTTCAGCAAAAGGCAAGGAAATTTCACTTTTGTTTCTCCAGAGGTTTCTGCCATCCATGGGGGGCCTCTCATTGTTTTCAACTAATTCTTGGTATGGCCTGTGTTTCATGCTGATCTCCAAAGGGGTGGAATATATCACTGACAGTTAAATCTTCCAAAGTGTTCAGCAGGTATCCACTCCTGCTGGAGAAGTCGCTGGATACTAAACATTCCTGAAGAAATATAGGGTCTTGAAGAATTATAGGGTCAAAAAAAAAAAAAAGCAGAAACAACAAGCAATCAATCTTTCTGTACTCAGTTCTGAGTACATTTGCTCAAAAAGTCTGCCTACAGTCATAAAACAAATTACAGATTATGGGATTTGATGAGAATGCTGGGCTATGGTGAGGACTGAGGGTTGTAATATTTATCTCAGGTTATAATATTTACCTCAGACACTGTGCTGTTTTGAGACCTTGTTAGTAATGGTTCTTCCTTGTGCAGAGATTTCTGGTTAACACTTGCCCCAAGCTTGGAAAAAACCACCATGCTGAATTTTCTTAACAATAAAAAATAAATCAATTGTCATGGAAACATGAAAATTGGTATGGAAGTATATAATGGCTACTTCAAAGCCACTGATTCTCTTGTGCAAGCCTTTATTTAGAGAAGAGTTTAGAGCAGACATTATTTACTCAATAGGACACTTCATTGTCATCTATCATACCTGTAAGTGTTTCAGCTCTGGGATTTTTTAATGCTAATGGGTTTTGACCCAACAGACTATGATGGCTATAGAACTCTATTATGGCCTTTCATGCTAAGTATTTCAAGGGGTGTTTGGAGCAAATATGCCTTTTTGAAAAATCCCTATAATTTGTTCTGGAAAATGCTTATAGTAGTGGGCTGGAGCAATTTGTTCTCTTCAGGAAGAGTTCCTGGAACTGTCACTCCTTCCATCAGGCAGCTGTACTTTCCTACTCCATAATTTTTGTATTTTAGGCTGTAAATTGATACAAAAACACTGATTCTAGAGCAATTTCTAAGTCCCTCTGATTCTTAAACACACATCTGGATATATATTATTTTGATTAGCTTGTGTTAGCATGTATAGGGGCTGATATGCAAAGAGAATGTCTTGTTTAAGTGATGTTAAAATACATTATATTTTAAAAGAATTATAGCTTGAGCACCAACCTTAAAGGCAAAAAAGCTGAAGGATTTTAACCTGTTAACAGAATGTATGTCCAGACCTTTAGGGCTTTTTTCCTCCCTTGATTGGCAGTGATCTGCCCTTCCATTTCTGAGCACAGGGTACAAGTGCAAGTTCCAGCTTGTCCATCAGTATGGTGCAGCTTTACATTTGGAAAATCCCATTTCTTCCTTGCAGTGTGCAGGACAGCTGCTCCTGGGCTGTGCTGTGTCAGAGCATCCTGCAGCAGCTCTGCCTGAGCAAGAACTGATGTGAGAGCTGATGGCCTCGGATTTAAATGAGCAAAGATGGATTTAAGAAGGGAACACTCATCTCCAGAAATTTCTTGATGGCTCCTTTTCTGCCTCTCCCTCTAGCAGCTTCTGACAGGAGGCTAATGGTTGCAACAGCCCATCAATTAGCACTCTCCCCACTTCCCATTTTCAAGGATGCTGCTCCCGTCCTCTGCAGCAGGCACTAATGGGGGAAAGATGGCTGGGAGAGGAGAGGGAGACAGGGAGGAGACATCTGAAAGTTTTCTAACGACCCTGAGCACAGACAGGTGGAGCAAGGCTTGGGCTGAGCACACCCTGAAGGAAAGGTCCTGCAGCAGAGGATGAGCCTGCAGCACCCATGGGTGCCCTCCCAGACAGCGGTGGAGCATCCCTCTGGCAACCTGAGCAGCGAGGACCTGCTGGAGGATGATCTGGTTAGTGCTGGCAGGTAGGAATGGGGTCTGAGAGGAGCAAAGATGACAGAGACCCCCCCAAATCTGTGGTACAGGTGTGGGAGATACCTTGGGGCAGATGCTCATTGTGTTGGCAGATGGCAACGGAGGAGTCAGGATTTCTGTTTTGTGGTGCTTCCTTTTCTTTCTCCTCTCCTCCCTTTGCTGGCTTTGTGAGCAGGTGGAGGAAAGGAGGAGGAAAGAGGGATTTGGATGGAGCAGCTCATGCCACCACTGCTTCTGCTGGGACACACTCCAGTCCCTCAGCCTCCTTTGTCCCCAGGTAAGGAGCAACAGTGAAAGAAGGTTGTACACCAGTGTGGGTCAGCTCTTTTCTCACAGGTAACAACCCACAGGACAAGAGGAAATGGACAGAAGTTATGCCAGGGGAGGTTTAGATTGGATATTGGGAAAAAATTTCTTCACCAAAAGAGCTGTCAGGCTGCCCAGAGGAGTGGTGGAGTCACCATCTCTGAAAATGTCCCAAAAACATGTGGATGTGGTGTTTAGATGCACAGTTTAGTGGTGGACTTGGCAGAGTCAAGCTAATGGTTGGATCAATGATCTTTTCAGTCCAAAGAGGACTTTTCCAGGCCTAAAGATTCTATGATTCTGTGTGGGTTATAGTTCCTGTGATTGTGAGAAGGTTTGGCTGTGTCCATTTCGAGTCCTCCACTTTCAAGGACTTCTCATGGCTGAATCAGGAAGTTCCACCATTCTCTGCTCTGGAACTTCTTGTCCTGCCCAGGACTCAGCCATGCTCAAGGGACTCACTTGGAAACTGGTCAGACAAGTGAACCAAGAAAACTGTTCAAAAACAACCATTTCCACATGAATGTGGATCAATCACTTATAACTTTCTGTTTATGAAATTGAAAAGGTCAAATGTTCACCTTGGGAGGCATTTGGCCATTTGTTGCTCTCTGTGAGATGCATTTTGCTGATGAGGGTGGAAACAAACTGCATTGATTTAAAATAATAAGGAAAAACATTTTGTTATGTTCTTGAACATAAGATTTTAATGTTCTTGGAGATAACAATTGGTGCTACACAGGACTTCCTTGCAAAGATGAGTTTGCTTAAACTGATCTTAGTTATTCAGGGCCTGTCCTTCGTGTCGTGAGAAAAACCCTATAAATCAATAGAAATGTACATTGCAGATTTTGCTGCGTGTTGCTCCTTTTATACTTCTTATAAGTTTTCTAATTATACTTAAATATTAGTATGTGGTGTATTGGCTCAATAGGGGAACTACTTAATTCACTTTGTGTTTAAGGGGTAGATCTTTTACTGCTCAATCCCCGAGGTCAGTAGTGGACTCTCAACTGTGGTAAAGTTGTTAAATGTAAACTGGATTAGAGAACAATCTACACATGCTTGCAAATCTCAGTGAGCAGGCTTTAAATTGCTTGATTGAAGGTTTTAAGTGGACTTGGTAAAGCAATCTACAAATACATCCTACTGAAGCATTAGATACAAATGTAGCACACGCTACTTTAAAAAGCTGCTTTCTGCTTTCCATTCGAATCTGGCAAACTCCCATGGATAAAAAACAATATTGAAACTTAACACACTGATCCTGCAAACCTTTATTCAGATGAGCAATTTCATTTGTGACAACAACTCTTTTGGTTTCTGTGGGAACTGCCTATAAAAAAACTTGACTATAAAATTGAACATATCTATAAATGTTTACTGCCCCATCAGAAAAAATTAATGAGTTGTTGAAAAATGAATGGCATTAGGTGTTCACTGTCCTGGCAGCATTGTGAGGTTTTTGGATAGAGTTGATTGAGATGTAGCTGAACCATAGCTAAACAGAGCAGGGACTTAAGGATGGTCCTCTGATGGACTTGGATTCATCTCCCACTCATGTAGGATGTAAAACCCTGGCAATAAACTGCAAAGGAGACCATCCCAGGGTGAAAAACCCTTTGCCCCCAACATTTTGGCTGCCTTAGAAAGTTCCTTTCAGGTTATTTAATCTGAAGATATCAGAGAGGCTGCTTGTTTAATAGCAGAGATGGCATCAGGGTGTCTGTAGCACAGGGGCAGCATTTCTACAAAAGAAATCACACTCTCAGAATATGGCAATTCAAACACTTCAGCAACCTAAAGCTAAAATGGAAAACTGAGCAAGCAAATGAAAATGAAAAGGAGCATTTCCAGCTTAAATCTTTTTTATAAATCTATTTTTACTTCTGATCCTCCTTTCACAATAGACCATGGTAAGGAGTTGACTGCACATCTGTTCCTAAGACACTGATGCTGTACTGATGGCAGTCTGTAATCACTGTTAGCACTGACAGCAGGCTGCACGAAATTTACTTCAGCACTTCTAGCTGGCATTGTCACTGTGAATGATGAGATTTGAGGTTTCTGGAGTAAAATCCTTGTAGTCATAAGCAGACCTCCAATAAGTTGCTGTAGCTCAAGTCTTAGATGCTGAGGGTCTTCTGGATGAATGCACCTGATTTAACAAGCCATGTGGCACAGGGACTCAGCTGCATTGCTTGCACAGAGGGGTAGCTTCAAATTCTCTGTTCTTATTTAAATGAGATGCAACATGTTCATAATTGCTTTAACTTATTTTTAAATTATGAAGGGAGGGGAAAGGAGAAGGACAGCACTAGAACTGAGCCCTCCTGTTCAGGGACAACACAAGCAGCTTCTCTGATATTGTATTCAGAGAATCCTAAAATGATTTGAGTTGGAAAGGACCTTGAAGATGATCATTATTCACCTCCAGGGTGGAAGGCTCTCGTTACACCAAAGCTCAATCTCATATCGCTCTCTTCTCTACTTCAGCACATCCTAAAGCAATGATGGAGAGCTGGGGCTTGGCCTTTGATTCATTTTCTATAGCCACAGTGGTCTTCTTGGCAGAGTCTTGGGGTTTTTGGAAATAAAGGACCATGATTGGATGTAGGAGTTTGAGTCTAGTCTTGCTAATTTTTAAGCACCTAAATAGGACCTAGCCTCTTCCAAGCAAGAAAAAAAAAATCCCTAAAGAAACTGGTGAAGAGGTTTGTCTTCTAAAAAGTTAGGGTTAGGGTTAGGTTCAACGGGGCAGAAGCTGAATGGAATGTATTAACATTTAGCAAAAATATCTGTATATGCAAAAAAAATGTGCTTTTTATTGACTGTATTTAAAGGACTGACAAAATACTGATGTCAAAGGAAAGCTCCCAGCTCACACATTTTTAATACAATCAATGGACTCCTTGCTAGAGGGATGTGGTTGTGTGCTAGATGTGTCTGTCTGAGAACAGAGTGACTCTTGACTGGCAATTCCATGACCCCCTGAGGGCCTGTTGTCCTGCCCATCCCTGGACCATGGTCCCAGCACAAGGCAGATCTTCCCTGGGGGACCTGCCCAAAGAGCTGAGGGGTCCCTGTGCTCTCTGGGTCTGTGGGCACTGGGCTGTGTTGTGACAGAGCTCACTGGCACAACTGGACCCCTCTGCAACACAAAAAGCTGAGCAGGGAGCAGCCCTGTCCCTTTTTCTGACATCTCCATTGATAAGGCCTTTCCTACGGAGGCTTTTTTACCCATCTCAGTTGAGTTTTCCTCCTCTGAGTGGAGGGCAAGTGTTTATCACCTGAGAGCTCTTGCACCTTTGATCCCACAAGCAGTTTACATAAGCAAGAGAGCACATGAGCCTGGTCCAGGCTGGCACCTGAGGAACACTGCTGCTGGTTAATTTGCATGTGCCCTGCTAAAGTGAATATTTAATTCAAAATTTTTATACGTTATACTCATGGGAACTAATGTGCAGAATTTAATGGCAAATAATACAGTCAGTAAAGGTCTACGTATATTAATTTATTACTGGGGTTTGTGTGTATGTTGTTGCTTTTTTGGGGTTTTTTTTGTTTGTTTGTTTTAAAGAATGTTGAAACTGTCCTAGGGCTCCTCTTGACCCTCTCTCCCTAGAGGGTAACTGTGACTTCTCCTCCTTTGCCCAACAACAGCACTGGAGGGTGGGAAGGTGAAAGTATCCTTGAAGCATGGCACAGAATAACTGTTTGGTAGATAATTGCTGCATTTAGAGAGGGTACAGAATTAATGGTATGGTGTCCTTCTGGCGAAAAAATTGCATGTATTAGAGAAGCTCTGCTAATAATTCAGAATGCTTCTGCAAATGGCAAATGTAGAAGCCTGCATAATTCCACAAATTTGGTGAGTGTAAAAGCCACGTGAAACTAATGATTTCTGATGGCAATAAATAAAATGGCACATCTTTCAGTTCATAAAGAATTTGTTAATGCAAACTCTGGAGTCTACTGAAGTCTAAGGACTCACCTCCTCTGCCTTTTACTGGGTGCTCTGTGGCAAGGTGTTGCCAGTTCCTGTCTTGGATGGAGGCAGGATGACTGGCTGCTGCCCACACCTCAGATCACTGGTGAAAATCAGTGTNCCCTTCTGATGCCAGTCTAAATTTCATCATTCTGCTCATTGACAAAGAGGAAATGCTCTTTCCTTTTTCTTCACTAAGAAAAAGGACAACATCTGGAGCTGAGTGGTGCCAGTAGAATCTTGCCTGCTGGAAAAAAGACCAAGAGGGCACAGATATTTAACAATGAGGTTGGATGGAGACCTTTCAGGGTACATCTCAGAGCTTGTAGCTTAATTCTGTCAGCCCCTGAGACTGAGGAGGTTTATTTCCATATGTTCTCTCGGTCTCCACCATCTGGGAAAGCCATTTTTTGTTGTGGAAATCTCTCTATTAACAAAAGTGCCCATTTGTTTTGAACATGTCTGTTGTGTTAGTGCATTAGAGCAGCTGAGCTGCACCCCACAGATGTTCTCAGAGGATAAAGACCTGCAGAGACAAAGAGGGGGCTGTTCTGCTGTACCCCACAATCACATTCCCATCTAGATTTTGGACTTACACAAAGCTGAATCCTTGGAGGGAGGGAGGGAGGCCTCAGTGTTGCCCTGGGAATATGGCCTGACTCCTGGCTGGTCAATAGCCAATAGTAGGATAGAATTTAGGAACATTTGCTTTGAAACAGGGATCTGACCTGCACAGAGTTTGGAAAGGGTTCTAGTGAGAGTTTCTTGCCATTCCTTCTCTTGCCCTGCTGTTGCTCCCCATGAAGCTTGGAGCAAGCACCTCCTGGATCACATGAAAGAAACAGGTTTGTGGCTGCTTTCTGAATTTCACTGGTTTTATGACTTTTGTCGAGCTGTTCTTGAGAACCTGAAGTATCTCTCAAAGAGTAACTTGATGGACAATAAGGAGATGGGATATTGCTCTCCAAACTTCTGCTGTGGTTCCAGGCTGCGTACAGCAACTGATAGGGCAAAAATTCTTCTTGCAGAAGGACAAATCATTACATTATCTTTCTTTTGGTGAGGAGCAATCCCTTCTGGAGCACATGAATAGTGATAGATGGCTACAACTAAAAGGCACAATAGGGTGGACTGAAGTTTTCTGACACTTAGCTCTTCACAGAGGTGCTTTAAATAGATGTTACACACAGATTTCCAGCTCTCAGATGTAGTGGTGTTCCCTGCCAAAACTGCCAGAATAATTTGTTTGCTCAGAAAATGAAACAGTAATGGCATATATTACTTAGAACAAATCCAGGTTATTTTAAAAGCAATACAATAATGGAATGAAGTTGAGATTTTAGGTTTTTAAACACACATGGATAATTTCCCACAGATCATAAGGTTTGTGGTGACACATAAATACTTTGTGGATTCTTCTTCAATAAAATTTGCCTTTTGCGTGTGAACTAGTTATTTTGTGTTTTTTCTTGGTTCAGGCCAGCTATTTGTTTCTATGGAAAGTCCTCCTCCTGTTTCTTATCTCCCTGCTACTTCTAATGTTCCAAACAGAGAACATTTTTCATATTTCTGCTCCTAAGTGCTCTAAAACCCCTGGGATGCTCCAAGGGCCGTGTCTAAGCAGCCAGACACACCTCATGAAGGTTTTGCAGAGAGAGTAAGCTCTGTGAAATTCATTATTAAAAGCTCTCAGGCTCTTTCTTTGGCCACTGGGACTGCCCTGACTGAGGATTTGCTCCTGCCTCCCCATCACTGAGTGCTCAGGGGCCTGTGGGACTCCCAGCAGGAGTTTTCAGGATGCAGAAGATCTGGGCTCAGCCTGGTGCCCAGGATTTCCCTCTGTAGGGGATGCTGGGTGTTCTAGCTATCCTCCAGGTGTCTAAACTGCACCTATTTTCCTTCCTCATTCGCTCCTCAGATAATTTCTTGTCTGCTTGTTGTACACCAGCACAAAGTAAAGAGGACTCTACCTTTTGATTTGTGATAAAAGTGATTCTAAAAATATCTTGAAGAGATCCCCTTGGCCTCTCTTCCTACCAAATCAAATCCAGCAATCATGTTTTGCTTCCTGCTGTGAATTATTTTTGTCTCCTTTAGCTCTCTTTTGTAGTATTACATTCTGAGTGAAAGAAATGATCAAAGGTTTGGAACAATTAGTGTAAGAAAGAACATAAAATAAAATATGTATAAAATGCTTTGATTTAATGACAACTGGTGTGGATGTGCATTTATAACAGCTTACATATTTATGAAAGATGTAAACATGAGGAAAACAAGAAAATATTTGTCATTACAAGTTGCAGTTTAATTTACATTCATGGAATGAAATTTTAAATGGAATAATGTACGCTGAATATAAAGAAAATTGTGCTGCCTATAACATCTATTCATCTTTAAAATAGTTCACAGGAGATGTAACTAAATCCCTTTGCTATCATGTCAAAATTTTCAACTGACCTAGAGGAAAAACTAAAATATTGATTGAGGACACCAGTCTTGCATCACTAAAAAGGTGGTCTGAATGATGGAGTGGTTGGGGCTGTTTTCCATCACTAATTCCCAAGATCCAACAGTCTTTTTATTTGGTGAGATGTGCAGAAGGCAAACAATCTCAGAGATAGTTTCTAGTTTTTTGTGCTATGCAGTGAACTAAACAGCAACTGCTGCAGTGAATCCCAGCTTTCATGAGCCTGTGATGGTATTGCACCTAATTGCTTTGCAGACTGTATTACATTTTAGTTTGATGCCTCTTAGGGAAAAAAAAAAAAAAGTTTCTTAATTCCTTTTTGCACCAGAAGTGCTTTGATAAGGAAGTGCTAATGTTTTTCTGGCAGAAACAGTGTCTGTGCAGAGTGCTTGGTATGAGTCCAGAGACACCAATCTGTTAGACCACCTATGGCAGAATTTATTTCTCAGCCCCTACCTTAGAAATTTCTCAGGGCAACATAAGCAGTAATTAATTCTGAAGCCATCCACTGAGGCAAGCCAGCCTCATTTTCCAGGCCAGGCTCCTCAGAAAGGATGGTAAAGCTCTTCCAGAGTTGTAAATATCCACTGGAGTTACTCAGCACCTTTCAAAACAAGCTTGTTTGTGAGTACCTACAAATGGCCCTACATGCTTTGTATGAGTCTTCTAGACCAGAAATCTTCATCTTTACACTCCAGCCTGAGAGAGCTGAGGGCAAATTCAGCATTGGAACATAAACCACAACCACACCACACCCCTGGGGGCTGGCACAGCAGCTCCTGAGAGCCTCAGAGAGTCCCTGCCCACAGAGCTGGCACCGAGAATAATCTGGAGCAGCGTTTCCCATGGTGGGGAGATGTGCAGTAATGGAAGGAAAGGGGTGGACCTGTGCAAGGCTTTCAGAGGCTGCCCATGGTTTGCATTCTCAAAGTGCCTTTATCAGGCCAGACAGCACACCAGGGTGCAATTTGCTGTGCAGGCTCCAGATATGAGTTGGGAACCATGAGATTATAAGCAAGTGGAGCTCTTGAACTAGCAAATACAAATAATTTTACTTTGAATTTTACATACTTACTAGAAGGGCATGCAGAGATGATGGGGCAGATACATGCATTACAGTCACACAGAATATATGAATGTGTGATTATGTAGATGGGAAGTGATAATGAAAATAAATGTAAAAAAGAGGAGATTTTGTTAAAATCAGAACAGAAAAAGAACAGTAACAGGCAGGTAACTTAATAGTGGAGAAAATCTTTCCTGACTTACCTCAGTTCAGAGGTCTGTGTTAAGATTCATGAGAGGTTTCAGGCCATCTGCTGATGTAAAGCAGGCTCAATGCCGAGGAACATCATTTTGGCACAAAACAATCTGCCTTTTATTTTCTAAAACTTGTATGACATTGCCTTTATTTCTCTAAGGCAACTAAATATGTTATTATTAAATTATCTTAATACAACCATGGTAAACAAATACCCGTGCTGCTAATATGATTTTTCTCTCTGGAAGGTAATGAATATATTTATTCACTGATTTGTAACTCAGCTGGATTTCTGACTTTTGCCTATAGAAAGCTCCAGGCCACTTCTTTTGAATCTCTTTGCTTCTAATCTTTTCTGGAAATCTTTATTTTCTATTAGCATAACTAAACAGAGCAAATGAAGCCTACAGCTCTTACTTGCCTTTGCTAAGCTCCTTCATGTATTGTTACATTATTCTGAATATCTGATTGTTGTTCCTTGTATTATCTTTTGCTCTACAGTACTAAAGAAAGACTTAAGATTGAATGATATGACTGCACTGGGCTCAGTCTTTCTGCCCTTGTACAGAATTATTTGGGATTTAGGTTAGTCATCTAAGGATTCATCTGCTAACTAAAAGATAGATTTTCTTTGAGTCATTAAGTCTCACAGGTCTGTTCTTCCCACATCTCTGAAGTGGTTCTTTCATTTATAAGCTCCTGGCGTGCTCAGATAACTTTCTTACATGGCTTGACACAGTATCAAAGTCCATTACTCTCTCTCCAACCCTAATCCGTCCTCTGGCCTCCCTGCAGTGGAACTGAGCTGAAATCCCCATCCTCCTCCTGGGCTCAGCCAAACCCTGCCTGAGGGATGGCTCCTACAAAAACCCTTCTCATAAAACTGCAAAACCCCCTCACTTGCAAGCCCAGTGCTGGGCATAAGGATTCCTCCTATGGTCACAAACTCAATACAGGGGGCAGGAAGAGGAATGGGAAAAAAGGCAAAGAGTTGACAAACTTCAATATAAACAGCAGGTTGACATAGATTTGTAGTTCTTGGTGTCAAATATAATTTAGAAGAATTCAGAAGTGAAGTCTCTAAATATTTTAGTTCTATTTATATATATATATATTTATATATATTTTATATATATATATATATATATATATATAAATATATATATTTCCTAATACACGCAGATATGAAAACCCTGTAGTCACACTACACCTGGCTGTGGATGTACATGTGCAGCAGTCGTCCTCAGGGAGGAGAGGTGTATTGCTTCACCAAAAGGTGTTTAGAGAGAACTTTGAACACTGCAGCAGCAAAGCCATTCCAGCAGTACAAACCTGGGGAAGATGAACCTCTCTTAACTTAAATGAACTCTGTGTAGGTTGAAAAATCCCTTTTCAACACTGCCAAATCTTTGAAGTGAAAATCTACACGTTGTGAGGGAATGATTGAAGTGTGAAAACCACCTGTCCAGGAGAAGGCTTTAAAGGACTCCCAGGTGCTCTGATCAGTGTGGATGTGTAACAGGAGCTGTGTGCTGCTCTGCCTTTGTGCTGTGCATTTCCCCAACCCCAATGCCAGGGTTCAGCTCATGCCACAGCACCCAGGAGCTGCCTGTCAAATGCAACCTCCAAGACCACCCTGACACTCAAAAAGGGCCATGGGACACAGAATTGGGGTGACCAGCTTAGCTGGTGGGCTGGCACAGGCTGAGAGAATAAGAAGCTTCATCACCCAGGGATGCAAAGAGAAGCTTTTCAGTGAAGCAGAGATCAGATAGATGAGTGGTGCTGTTTGGGTTGCATGAGCATGGCAAAATTCCTAGGTGAAGGTTTCCTCTGTTTTTCAGTTAAGGGACAGAAACTGTCTTGTTCTGGATCTGCAAAATTTCTCACAATAGTGTTGGGCTTCTGCAATCCCTTTGGTCAAGAGACCAGCACCTTCCTACTCCCATCTCCATAGGCACAAGGCACCTGCAGCGGTCCCATTCAAAGCCCCAAAACTATGCCTGAGACCTAAGGCTTCGTTTCCCAAGGTTGTGCAAGCCCAGTCTTGTTACCAGGGTTTGTCTCAGGCTGTGTCAAGGCTGTTCTTCTCCATCACAGTCACAAGCCAGATTTCAGAAAATGTGATCAAAATGAAAAGATGGTGGCAGGCAGCTAAGGTGAAGTGATGCCTGAGCAGGGAGAAAAATAACACTTACTGAGTGTACTCTTGGAGGTAATAGTAAGCACTTGGGGTAGGTATTTTTTTTCTGCAGGAACAAAATAACCCTTTATGGTTTGGGGTTTTTTGGTTTTGGTTTTTTTTTTTTCTCTTGTCTTTTGATGTGGTTTTTTGGTTGGGTTCTTCAGGGGTTTTTTGTTTGCTTTTTTTTGTGGTTGTTAAGGGTTTTTTTCCCAGTATCCTTATTGTCAATTGTTGCCATAGAGCAACTGCTGTGTATTTCTAAAATAGAAGGCACCCTCCAATAACTGTTCAGAGATTTTGACAATGTGATTGGTTGAATGTCCTATAACTCGTGAATTGTGAATGTCCTATAAATATTTTAAAACTCCTGTTCCAGCTACAGACTCTTGAAATCCATACTGACACTTCATTTTCCTGACAGATGCCTTTGTATTTGCAATTCTGTCTGGTCTTGCTGCTGCAAAATCCAATCAAGAAGAACAGGACACTGCTGGTTTGAGCTTGCTCCCCAGGTGTTTGGGTTTGGGTTGCATTGCAGTTGTCACCAGCTTCTTGCAGAGTCTTGTAATCTCAAACCATTTCCCCAGACCAATGGGCTACAGGTCCCTTTGCTGAAATAACACTTCCACACTGCACTGCTGGGAAAAATATCCTCTGAAGGGGAGAGAAAGCTTTAGACACAGCAGTGACCAGGGTTAGATTTGTGCATAGATCAATGGCACTGAAACGTCCTTGAAAAATCTCTGCCTCAAAGCAAGGTTTGTCTTGCCTAATGTTCTCATTTTGTCTTGTTGGGTGAGGCTATGATAAAAGGTTATGGTAATCTCAAGAGATTCTGTAGTTCCTCTGCTGAATCACTGTTTGCAGTAGGGATACTTTTTCTACATAAACATGAATGAAATCAGAGTTTCAGGACTCAGTGGCTGGAGGAATTTCCATAAAAAATTGAGGCATGAAAGGAATACAGCTTCTGCCCCACTGTTATTTCCATTACACCAACAGAGGTGTAAATTAGCCCCAGCCTATGTGTATCAAGTCAATAATAGCAAGACTAACAGAAAGAAATGTAGATTTTTAAAAAATGTATCCTCTAGGATTCAGCATAATTTTATATTTGGCTTACCCATGGTATTCATACCTACCAATACCTCCCTATTATCTACAAATACTTGCTAGAAGGCTTCTAAACTGACCAGATGTTTAACAATAGATTTTACTGTTATTCTGTGATATATATGTGGTTTTTACTTTTAGAAACTCAGAGCCTTCCACAATCTTTCAAATCCTGCACTTTTCAAAAAGCAAAAATCCCTCAGCTGACTCTCTCACTGAAATATTTCAGAGTCACTCCAGTTCTGTCTTGTTTTCTGCACTCTGTAATAAGCACCAAGCATTTACTCTCTGGTTATGTAGTTTATAAAATTCATCTGCTAACCAAAAGTCAGATTCACTGACAAAGAAAAAAGTAGAGGCAAGTGAGATGTCTTCTGTAAAGGTTAAGTGCATACTTTATTTGCAACAGAGGATTAAGGATCTTCCCCACAAAGTTTTGTGTATCTGAGTAACCTTGTAACGAATAATTTTTTTTCTTTACAAGCTGTAGTTCTGTAGTTAGAGAATTTTCTGATTCTTCTCTGCCAGGGATGGTCTTTAGGATGAGTTCTCCAGTGACTCCTAACATGATTGCTTTTGTCCTCTATCACTTCATTTTCTACAGATGTTTACTCTCATCTGTCTTCCCTACCAGGCTGCCCACTTGCACAAAGCTTGTGGGAATTTTAATGCATTTGTTGAACTTTATTTTGTCAAATTTTTTTTGAGTTGCCAAAAGTCCAAAATTGATCAGGGCAGACACATGTACAACATAGTCATATGAAAAAATCATTAGAAACCTGGATTTAAAAAAAAACAGATTTAAAAAAAGAAGCCAGTGAGGAGTTCTGTGAATCCCTTTTCCAGTGTTTTTTGAGGACATGATGATGTTCTGCAGGGTCTCAGCTGGATTTGCAATCACAGTCAGAAGCAAGAGCAGTGAGAGGGGATGTAGGTAACAAATCATAAACTGTTCAGCATTGTTTGTGGCAGATTCTCTGTACAGAGAGCTGGAGAGTGGCAAAGAAAAAGGTAGAGCAAAACTTTTCTGAGCAGGAAGCAACCAAAAGATGAGGTCAAGCTGGAGATACACAAAATGTTTGCTATTTCTCTCTGTGCCTTCTGCATTCTGGGGTAACATGAAGAGAAGACAAGCAAACTTCTTCCCTGTGCTTGGTTTTACAGGCTTTAGTAACTGATCTGCTTCTCTAAATTACAGATGTGTTGTCTCTGAGGGTTCAGAGGGCAGAATTAGTCCCTGTTGTGCTCCCCTTGGTAAAGCATAGCAAAAAATTACACCCAGGAAAGAACACAGACTTGATTCCTTTGCACAGCAAATCTTTCTTGAATATTCAGCATGAAAATCATTTGTACAACTTCTGTATGTGGCATCTTAGTTTTGCAGCTTGTTATACTCATTCTGCAGGATAAATACCCCTCCCAAGAGATCGCAAGATGAAAGAGAAGGCATAAATCTCTAAATATTCACAGTCAAAAGGCAATGAGGCCATGTCATGTGACATTCTAATTAAATAGAGATTTGGATCCCATTTTCAGCAGCCTTCAACCCTTGAGTCTACCAGAGCACCAAATTAAGCAGCACACGACCCTTTCTAGAGCAAGATGAAATGATGTTAAAGCACCCCGCCAGTTAATGGGTGATTAGTGTTTGCCTTTGCTCATTACTGCATCAAGGAACTTGCTCTCAAACAACAAGCATTGAGAAATGCTTTAATTGTTCCTAAATTATTTTGTCGTAATTAGTCAGCTGCAATCCCAAAGAAGAAAATGAGTTGAAGATAATGGCAATATTTCCTAATTACCTAAAAGCATGTTAATCTCCTGCAGTCCTGAATGTGTCTGTGAGGATGTGTGCCTATGCCAGAGCCTTTGCTGTGTGCTGTCTCCATACACATCTGAGCATCAATACCAAATTTCTGACTCTTTTTACATCTTAAGCCATGATTCATGCTCCTTCCAAGAGCTGAATCCTACAAAAAATATAATTAGGGGAGGCCTAAGTGTTCTATAGGCTGTGTGACCTCTGTTGCAAGGTTAAATCATGTAACCACAATTGTCCCTTTCATTTCCCTCCGTTTGCATTGATGACTTGATATGTCTGTCACCATCTACTGTTGCAGCTTGGTGCTTGCTCGAAGGTTTCTTGGCAAAATTTGAAACCCACAAAAGCAATGCCATGAACTGTGGCTGTTGCATCTTAATTTATCCAATGGTAATGCAGGGGTGGGTTTCAGTGTGGAAGCAAAAGACACCTCGAAAACTGAATGTGCACAGCTGATTCTGCAAATACACAAAACTGCATTTGTGTATCTGCAGAATTGTAGATGTAGTTTGATGTTATTTTATTATTGACAATGAACCTAAAATTTTTTAGGATCAGAACACTTCGTAATTTCCTTTATAACTCTTATATTTCTGGGCACAAAACCTGTAATTTCTTCTGTCATCATAGTTTTGAAATACTCTCAAAATCTTCCATATTAATCTAAATAAATATGTGTTTACTTTGCCTACTGCTAAGTACTATGTGAGTCAAAAGTAGGGATTTTTTTCTGCCTAAGCTACCAATAAAGCACTGTGTATTCTGGGGTATTCTGGACAGATAATTGAACAGCTGGCAGTAGTCCTGTCAATGAGTACAAATGATACCACAAAAGGTAGCCCAGCAGCTTTTCTTCTGTTGTTGTAACTTGCACAGTGCATCCATTTTCCCCCTCTGTCTAAATCAGGCAGCTGTACAGCAATTACTGTCAGCATAAATTGAGCAAGCTTGCAAATTGTCTTCAAAGTCATCCAAGAAAGCAACTTTATCCTTTAATGTAACTGAAATATTATGTTGATATTATATACATTATATATACACAGTTATTCATATAATTTATAGGTTTTCATAGGGGCAAGCTAAGTGCACTTTATGTGTTTTATCTGGATGACTCCTAATGCATGGAAATGTAAATTATTCATAGGCTGCCTTTTGATTATAGGAGTCTTTATATAGCTTTTGTTTGCTAATGCATTTGATAGGCTATTTTGTGCACTAACACATTATATAGAAAATGCTGGCAATAAAATAAATGCTAAATTATACGTTCTGTAGTTCTGCATTAAGAGCTGGTACACTCTGCTTCATCATCTTTACTCTGCTTTGCTTCACAAATCTAAAGATAATTGATACTGTGGAACTATCACTAAGCTCATCAAGAACACACTGCCACTGAACCATTGCTGTGTGTGTTGATGCAGAACTGGCAGGCTTGGCCACTCCTTAGAGCACTGAAAACCTAAATATCTATAAATAAATATATAGTACACAGAGTCCATTTGGAAGTTTCTTAAATCCTTAAATGTGAAAATATAGAATTTATAGTTATAATCTAAACAAAATAATTAATAAAGGTGTTGAGTGCTTGTGTACATCTAGCCACATTGTAGCTTGATGACCTAACTCCATGAAAAGAGGAAAGAAGAAGGAGGAGGAAAAAAAGAAAGGAAAAAGGGAAAGGAAAAAGGGAAAGGGAAAAGGGAAAGGGAAAAGGGAAAGAAGAAAAGAAAAAGGGAAAGGGAAAAGGGGAAAAAGGGAAAGGGAAAGGAAAGAAAAAAAGGNAAAGGGAAAGGGAAAAGGGAAAGAAGAAAAGATTTAAAAAAAGGGAAAAGGGGAAAAAGGAAAAGGGAAAGGGAAAGGGAAAGGAAAGAAAAAAGGAAAAGGAAAAAAGTGAAAAGAGGATAGAAGGACTTCCATATTTTTTTAACCAAAAGACTTGTTGTTCAGAGTATAAATGAGCTGAGGTGATTTAGGGAGGACTCTGCAAACAGAGGGTTCTCTGTGATGTGGAGGTGAGAGAATAGCTGGGTCCAGTTACCCCTTGCCAGATCCTTTGTGTTGGCAGCTCCCTCACACCTTTCCCCACCCAGGCATTGCTATGATAGTAATTAATGAGCAGCTTTAACAGTCTGGAATTTTAAGTGCCTGTCATCAATTACTAATTGAGTTAATGATATTCACTCATGCTCTGGGACCATTCACACTGTAGGAACTCCTCAGAGATGCCAGCACCATGGTTGTGAGGCAGGACTAATCCCTTTGGATTGTTTACTTATATCCTTGGAAAAAATGGACACCACGTTGGCATTAATCATGGTCATTTTCCATGAGCAGGATCTTCTCAATAGACTTTCTCTCAGTAAAGTCTAGAAAGTCTCTCAAAAAGTAAAGTCTCAGCCTCTCAAAAATCTTAATAAGATTTATATCCCCTCTCTACTGGACATCTTGTTGTAGGATGGCTCTCAAACTCCTGGTTTGCACAGCCTGATTGGGTGTATCTGTCCCCTCCAAGGTCAGCATTCAAAGGAGCTGTTGAATGACTTAAACCCTACTGCAGCTTCCTACAGGCTCCTCAGTGCTAACTCTGCCCCGGGTATGTCAAGTGGCCTTTTGTGGATTTGAACACTTTGGGACCACAGCATCATTCATCTTACTGAGAGCTCCTATTATCAAAATGTGCCTGCTGTAGCAGATCCTTGTCCCTCAGGTACGCTGGGGAGATTTTTCACTGGAAATAGGTATTTCAGCCAAGACAGCAATAAAAGAGTAACCCTAGAAGGCAAAGACCAGACACAAAGTACCTGAATTAACAACAGAGGCAGGAGCAGGAGCCATGTTCTAAATCAGCAAGGTTACCTTTTATGTGGAATTTATAATTATTACTCTAGCCTGGTGTCTTGGACATTTTCACAGCCATTTGGATCCTTAGGTCAGACTCTTCTCCTACCATATGTAACATTTCCTCACTGGTTTTGGTGCCAGCACTCCAGGCTACCTTTAAATTGTTGTTGACTGGTGTAGATGGGTGCCCCATTTCATACCCAGCAATTCAATCACAGGGGAAAATAGTCATCATTTGCAATTTTGCATTCAGCTTGAGCCAAATCCATGTTCCAAGTGCAGTCTGAGTCCCACTTTGTGATGGTTCTTGCCAAAAAGGTGTTCATCTATTGAGTTTGTATCTTGCTTTTGGTGATGATCAATGTATAATATTTCAGAAAAGGGACTAAAGGAAAAAATCCCCAAAACATCATTCACTAAACAACTTCCACACCACCATTCATTTACTCTCAGTCCTGTGTGAGCAGTCTTGTGAGTTCTTCAGCCTCAGCTGAGTCTGGTCTTAAGTTTCATAAATAAAAAGTAATTACTGTTAATGAACATTTTTAGTACCTGTGTTTAAATTAGCTCATCTTAATTAACTCAGATCTGCTTTTCCTTAGCTTTTGTAAAATGCAGCCGTCTGAAATACAACTAAAAGTCAAGGATGATTTGCAGTGCACATTTTCCCATGTTCCTTCAGACCACCAGAATTCTTATTCTTATCGTGGAACCATTCAGGTTCATTTGTTAATCTTTTGCTGAAGTTTTCCCATTCCTCTTGTGTGGATTCCCATATCTCCTATTCCAAAGGGCTCTCAGTGATAGCCTTACACCATTCTTAAGTAACCCTGGTTACACTCGCATCTGAATTAAGCTTTCAAGTAGCTTAGAAACAGGGAGTGTGTTAACGTTTAGTAAGTTAAGATTAATGATTATTACTCGAAAATAATCTTCCATTAATTTTTTAAAATTTGCTAATGGTTTCTCAGTGATGGGCTGAAAATGTTCTCCTTTGCCACTGCATTATCTTTTCTTTTGTTACGGATTTTTATTGCTTCTGATAGTTCAGTTGATTTAAGCAGATTCATTCAGAGGAGCTGTATTTACAAGAAAAAACTGCAAGAGATATTTCTACTTCTGAAAATGTTATAAAATGTTGTTTGCTTCTTTCTTTCTTTCTTTCTTTCTATAGTTTCATTTTTGTGTTACCGTTTCAGCACTTTTCTGACATTCCAGGGGAACTATTGGTTAAAAGGCATCAGGATGTAATTATTAAAATATCTGGAATTAAGTATTTGGAGGGATGAGCAACTTTGGAGGAAATCCAAATCTTCGTAAACTTTGTGAATTAGGATATAAACACCTATTAAAACATATCATTATTCAATTAATCTGTAAGGTAACGGGAGCCTTGTTTCCAAATTACTTAATCTTTATGCTTGTGAGTCTACAAAATATTTCCAAGTGCAGTAGAGTATGTTAAAGATTACTGCCTAAAGTCTACCTTAGAAACTTATTTCTCCATTACCTTGTGACTCAAGTGGTCTTTTCACTCTGGAGAAGATGTAGAATGAAATACTCTAAAATGAGAATTTTCCTTTCACATCACTTGCAATCTGATGTTACCCTACAGGTTTTTTCTCCTGAAGAAGGAGTTATATGACAAGAGCTGCAGGCTCAAATGTTGCACATCTTCCTGGGGTTTGAAAGTAATTTCCTGAAAATTCCTGTCATTCCAAGAAGTAAGGGACAAGTGTACCTGACTCCTGGAATCCATCAGCAGAGCCTGCTCACCGTCTTTCTGTGTGCTGTACTCATATACACTTTGAAACCAACATGGACTTTTTGTTTGTTTGTTTGTTTTTTGGTGTTTGGTTTGTTGTTCCCCCACGACCACCCCTCCCCCTTTTCTGCTTCTTTTTTTTCTGCTCTCCTTGTCAGGAAATTATTTTACAGAAAGCAAGAGTTTCAACTCCCCAAGTTATTTTAAAACAGCAGCCAGACTTCTCAAAAAAGAGCAAATCTAATGTCTTCAGAAGTTCTTTCCTGTCAAGTTGGAAGCTGCAGAATCTCCCAAATATAGTGTATGGAATCACTGCTAAGGAGATTAGGTCAATTTGTGCAATTGGTTCTAGAATCCCCTAATTTAATAAAAACATGAAGTAAGTGTGGTCATCCTGAGGAAAAGAGAGAATATTAATGAGGCAATCATTACATTTGATCTCCAAAAATAATTTGATTAGTTTTTATTTTAACAGGGCAATTAGAAAAGATGACTCACATTTTACTGATTTCATTTGCTTTAGCCCGTATAAGGACATAAAAATTAGAAATAAAACGTCTATGTGGAACACTGATTTAGGTATAACTTCTTATGCTCCCTACTTAAATTTTGTGTTGGCCATTATTCTTCATGTATTGCAGAGCTTTACAGCTGAGATTTCTGAGATATACTCTTCCCACTGACATTAATGGGAATGGTACATCAAAATCTGCTAGGTGGCTTGGAAAATTTCAGATATATTCTCAGTCTGCTGTGGGAATACTGCCGAATTTATCCTTACACCACCCCTCAGAGACAGGTAAATACCCTTTAAATATATTTTATTGAAGTTGAACTGTGCAGAACAGAGACGTGAGAGACATAATGGGCCTAATCCTATTGACTTATTCTGGCATTGGAGGTGTAATCACGAGCCAAAACCATTAAGCATTCATCAGCAAAACTAGACTGATATCGTAGGGGGCTAATACTATTTAAAGACATGATTTAGAAAAAATCTGTGGCACTCTGAGTTCTTTTTTTGGTGTGCAGAGGGCAGGGAGTGCATTTATATATTTTGAAGTGAAAATCAAAATACGTCTTTATAATTGGAATTATAATGCTTCATGGGAGGAATAGCTCTGGAGCTGGATAGTCTCTGCTTGGCAGAATCAAATATGGTTTTGTCTTTTGGATTCAAGAGCAAGTCCAGTCAGCTACTGTGGCCACAAATAGGTAAAATAGGCAACATTGCCTTTACTTTCTGAACAGTTTCTCTGTTCTTTATACCTAATCTTTCCCCATTGTCCACCATTTCTGAGAGTTCATCTGAGGTGCTGTGTCCAGTTTGGGGATTCCTAGAAAAAGAAAGATGTCAATAAACTGCAGTAAGTTTAGGAGTGGCCACCAAAATGGTCAAGGGCTGGGTAAGGGACTGTGAAGAGAGGCTGAGGGGCTTTGTCCAGCCTGGAGGAGAGCCAGACTCATCCCTCTTGGATGTGCACAGCTGAAAGGATGACAGGCTACAGCAGTAGAAAATGAATGAGTTGCTGTAGAAGTTACTTTAAATCCTTGTGCAATATATGAGAAAAAATGACACCGTAAGGAGGCCTCAATTAAAAGTGTTGGAAAGAAGTGTTAAAAATCATGTATTTGTTGCAGCTTCAGTAATGGGTAGTTCTCATCAGACATCAGGAAATAATGACAATGTTAAGCAAAGGGGGAATAGAATCAATTTTCAATAGTGTGGGATCTCCATTACTTAAGGTATAATAGGACATCCTGGAGGAACATCTTTCCTGTGGAAATTCCTAGGAATGACCTAGGGAGAGTTTATTTAGTTTTTTGGAAGGCCAGACAGAAAAACATAACCTCTCCCAGGCTCTCCCACAGCTGTTTTATGTGGTTTTGTTGATAAAAGTGTAGGGCAAAAAACCTGGGGCCAAAGCCTTGGCTCAGCTGGATCTGCTTGTGTGACCTTGGGTACCTCAGTCAGCCTGGGCTGTGTTTCAGCACTCCATCTCCCAAAAGGAGATTGCTATTATTAGTGTTTAGCCTGAGAGGTGCACTGAAGGTATAATCCATTAATGCTTTTAAAGCCCTGGCATACTACATTCATGATAAAGACAAAGAAATGTTCTGTCCTTGCAGAATTTGTAATCTAAAAAGATGAACAAATGTGAGAGGAAATATCAATACCCTTGCCTTAGGGATGAATGGCAAAGCCACAGGAGAAGTGATTTGTCAAATGTGGCAAAGCAGGACTGAGAGGAAACACCCAGATTTGTCATGTATTCCTTAAAGACAAGGCCATGTTTCCTTTCTTAGCATGAGTGGTCACAAATATTGTGATTTTGTTTCTTTAAGCTCCTCCATCAGTGTTTCTTCACAGGAGTAATTTTTCCTGACAGCATCAGTAGGAGCAGTGCAAGCAGCAGCCATTCAGTTTGACTTTATTTTAAGATGGCAGTGAGAATTACAAAATTAACAGGACTAACCCAGTGGTGCAGCACATCCTCCCTTCCTCTGCCCAGCCACAACCTTGTTCACTCTGCCAGCTCTCTCAAAGGGTGCCTTGCTCTACACAGGGCAGGCACTGCTATTCATAATCCATATGTTAGTCATTTTTCATGGCTTCTGGCTTCTATTGCCTGGAATCCCTTTGTTCTTTTTGACTTCAGGCTCTTCAGACCAGAAATTGTGCCAGTGGGTTTGACTCAACCCTCATTCCTGCTCAGAGCAGTGTCCCCCAGACTGCCATGAGTGCTGCACCAACACTGCTCTTACTGTATAAGTAAAGATGGCATCTATAACTTTGCTGGGTTTTGTAGAATTCACTGAGACCTGTGCAAAACCACAGTAACTTACTTACTCTAAAACCCAAGAATTAATCCAAGAAAATGCATAAAAGACCTGAAGAATGCTTCACCCTTGGGTGAGAACTGTTTTCTCCACACTAAATGGAGGCTCACAGACCTGTGACTCATTGGATAATTGTGCTGTTGGAACAGTTTGTCACAGGCTGATGAATGATGTCAAGGCAGGACACCATCTCCTAGCAACTCCCCTAGCCCAGAGCTGCTGCCTTTACCCTTCTACATTTCCATGCATGCCAGGATGCCACCAGGATGCATTTGCACTCCAGCTTCTGCATCAATTTTATCAATACTTCTCTTCCACTGCTCTTTGAACTGTGGGCAGGGCAGGTCAGAGGGCTCCAGCACATTGACTCAGCTAAATGGAATGGATCAATCTATGATGCCAATGTGATTTTCTCCTTTTTTTGCCTTTCTGTTTCTTCTCCTTCTGCTTTTTAGACTTGGGATTACTTCTGCTTTATCGTGTGTTCAACAGTCCTTATGGTTTCCTTGAAGTCTGCCTTAAAACATGCTTCTCTGCATGGCTCTGAGCTCATGGTATCCAAAAGGAATATTTTTAAATGATCAAATGGTTTAAATAATGCAGGAAAAAAATCCAGCAGCAATCTGAACTTCGAGACTTTCTCTTTGTTTTAGACTGGTAGATAGATGATGCCTCTCCAGGATGCAGCAGCTCTTGTCTGGTTCCTAGTTCCTACCACATGTGGCACATGTGCCTGATGACAGCAGGAAAGATGTTTCCTTGCTGAGAGGAAAATTGGTAACAAAACTGTCTGCAAAGCCTTTCACTACACTTTTCTAAAAAAAATATGATATAGGTGGTTTTATGGAACTAATTTGATCTCAGCAAGTGAAGTAAAGGAAGTCATAGTGTCAGTGATTTAGAGATACATGAGAGTTACAAGGCAAAGGAAAGCATTTATCAGTCATGTAAGGGATGGCTTGTGCCCAAGGGCTGTGTTTGGTAAACTGACTTTTGTCTCAGATCACAGCAGAAAAGACCTTGAGCCTTTGCTTAACTCTTCTTGATGTCTGTGCATTGTGTTCAAGAGCACTCATCTGAATGGAAAAAGAAAGCTCTTCATATTTTGCCTCAGTTTTAATCTTTGAATCGAAGAGGCATTCATGTAAATGGCATTAGGGAAGATGGCTCAGTGCAGCTGCTGCTGGAATTGTGCTGTTCATGCCAGTTTGGTGTATGAGCTGATATTATCCCCATGCTTTGGCCATAAGAGCTCACGTGCTTCATCTCAAACCATACATAGCATTTAGAAATTTTCATCCCCAAAGCCAGTGGGAGCTGAGCAGCTGGCACTGCTGAGCATGTGCAACTTGAAGAATTAGTTTGAAATTTGAAAATTATGACCAGATGGAGTCCTCACCCCTCGTGATGTTTCTCTCTTCCCAGACTGAATTGAGAATAACCAAGAGCAGTACCAAGCTTGTGGAAACAGGGTGCCCACACTGGCTGTGCTCCCAACATAACCTCACAAAAGTCCCTCAGTGAAAGGTCCTTCATTTATCTGTGCTTACCTGCACTAAAATCCCTGCTACAAATCACTTCAGCAGTAGCTCCCAATTTATTTTTGTGAATCATCTCGGTTGCAGCAGCCCCTCTGTTGAGTGGCAGCACTTTGCTGTAGTGCAGTCTGTATTCATTACAGAAAAAAAAGTTTGAGCCTCTTCACAAGTTTGGGTAATATTGCAAATCTTTCAGCATCTATTAGAGCTGGAGCTTGAGGCCTGAATGCTAATGATTCTGAAACATAACACCGAGGTAATCTGACAAAGTCGCCTAAGGAGGTTTTCATAAACCTTTTGTACAATTTCTCTGCTTCTTTGCCAGTGAAAATTAACCTCCACTTGCAAAAAAAAGAAACTTCACCTAACTCATTTAGAAATAGCAGAGGGAAGGAGAAAATCAATCCATAATGAACAGTATCACATTAAGAAAATCTAATTAGAAATGGCTTCTCTTTTATTGCACTGATAATGGTAAGCTCTAAGGATGACATCATTACAAAATTCAGTAGCTTATAATGGAGTGAATTTTTTAAAAGTGTTTAAACTACCAGATCAATAACTTCACATACCACGTAATTAAATTGTACAGAAATTCTCAATAAACACTAATGTTAGAAATGTGGTGCTCTATTTTAAAATAAAGTATATATTATCTTGTGCTGCATGTACTTCTAAAAGTTGTCTTGATATTAGTGAAGAGTGAAAATCTCTCTACATGGCATTGAGGACAAAGTCTTCCCTATTTCGTCTTATTTGTCTTCAGCTGGAGTTGGGTGGAATTTTTTTTTTTAATCTGTATGTCACCTTCTCCCTAGAAATGCCATTTGAATATGGATGGAAGTTTTTAAGGCAGGGACTTGAACAAGTAGAAAAATTTAAACCTTTCTAATGTAACTTCCAACATTTTCTTTTTAAATTATTTTTAATTTTTTCAGAATGAAACAAAACTAAGAATGCTCCTACTACAGGAAACAGGCCCAAATTGTAAAATTTTATCCAGGGTCCACTTTGTTACACAGTCTTAACTTCAGTTAAAGCTTTAAAACTCCATTTCTACAAAAGTAAAACGCCCAATAATGAGTTTTTAATCAGTCACCGCATGATTTGATATTTGAGATAATTCATCAAGTTCTGGATGCAGCTAATATATGATGATATGCTGCACACACATTGTATCCTATGGCCTAAGGTGTAATTTACAGGTGGTAAAGCTATTTTTTTCCAAATGCACTCAGATAATCTGCACTCACACTGAGGGAGCAGCATATCTAATGTGTAATCTTTCTGTAATGAGCCCATTACTCTGGTTTCTAGGTAGAGTTCCACCAGGCATGTCTGTGGGCAGTTTTGTTCATACTCTCATTAAAAATGTCTTGGTAAGATGAGCTGCTGTTTGGCAATTTACATGCCTGGATATATTTGTTTTTAACAAGAGCAAGAGATAATTAATACGCTTTATGCAGAAAACTTCAGCCATGGAAATAAAGAGGAACAAGATCAAATCAGTTCTGCTTTTTTTTTAACCAGTCAAGGGTTGCAGGAGTTTCAAAAAGTTTAGGAAAAGGATTCAAGGTTACCCAACAAAAGAATTTTTCTAGCATGGGCCTTGCAGATAAGAAACAATGTGATGCACATAATACTTCTGAGATTTGAATTAAAACTGCCAGGGATGTTGGCAGTGGAGATGAGCACTGTAATGCACTGTTCTGCAAAAGGAGTTCATCACTGCTAACAGAATTTGAATTATGCTTTACTAGATTTCCTGCATATGTCAAAAATAAGTAATTGCCAATTATCCTGCTCAAAAGAGCTGTTGGGATACAATCATTTAACTTAAGCATAAGTGCAGAGCTGCAGAGCTCTGAGGAAAAGCTCTGCAGAGGGAAAGCTTCAAGAAGTAGCTGCTCATAAATCGAGATAACTTCAGCTGAAGCAAAGGCTAATTTTAACTTCTTCATAGCATGCAGACCCTCTGTACTACTTAATACTCTGCAGCAATGCACCAACTGAGGCAATGGGTTAATTCCAGCTGGCTCAATAAGGCAGTGCCTTTATTCCTCAGGAAAGAAACTGCTGCAGAGACTGTGACTTGCTTGGAATAAAGGTGCAGGATCAAAAATGAGCCTGGATTCCCTCAGCTCACCACCCTTTCCACTGGAGTCTTCTTTCTCTGAATGACCAGCAGAGAACTAATGAGAAAATATGTTTCCTTATATAGTAGGCTCTTTTTTAAATTTTTCTTTCTTTCTGCAAAGTTTATTGAATCCATATAGGAGCCAAAATTTCTAATAGTTAGGTCAGAGATCAGAGCTAGAGCTCTAAATTTCTATGCCAGGTTCTGCTGCTACTTCATTTTAGACAGGTCTCTCATTAGCTTCCCCAGTGGCTGAAATGGAAATAATCATATGGAGTTTATGGTGGTGCTATGAGATACCTGTTGGTTTGGATCGTCCTGGGATCTTTGCAAGAGAAGTGATGGAGAAATGTCAGAGTACTGAAATCTTTCCAGTGTTGGAAAAGGTACACTGAGAAACTGTGCACAAAGTATAAAAAAATATAGAACACAAAATATAACCATATCATAACTGTAGAGGCTTGTCTACAAACATACCTTATAAAATGCTTGATATGACTAAACTCTGTGTGGCACAGGCAAAACTGAGTTTGATTCCAATCATCAAACAATTCCAGTTTTTTGCATATTCTTGGGTTTCTGCATATATTTGTGTGCTAATGCATTAGGTTAAGGGGAGCTTTTGTAAATAGATTTCTGTGAGTCAAGCTTCATGGCAGTTTAAAATTGTCAGGAAGTCTCTAAAATGTATCCCCCAGGTTTTTGGTGCCTACACATAAATTCTTGAGAGCTGAGGATAGCAAATGGAACTGATAATATTTGTGTGGGAGACAGGCAGAGAATTTCCTAGGAACAAAGCAAATAGCCCAATAGTTCCCTGCATTAGCAAAGCAAGTGTTCTTAGCTGCCTTGAATAGGAGAAATTACCACCTAAATCTCCCAAGCCCAGCCTGCTGGGGTGATATAATTAAATTATATGCAATTAAATACTGTAAGGAGCACACTTTACAGAGAACAGGCAGATCAGCCCCAAGTGATTCTCTTTGACACTGCAGGGTCCTGGGGTAGCTCTTTGTCCCCATCAAGTTGGCAGCTTGTGGTGGGGACTCCAGGCTCACAAGGAATTTTGGTGGGATCTTGTGGAAATCTGTCAGGTTCCTGGAGCTTCTGGGATCTGCCCAGCACAGGGTGTTTTGGGGGCTGGAGGTGGAGGACCAGAAGAGCTGAGAGGTTCTTATGTAGGCTGGAGTCACAGCTGAGGGTTTCACCTCTGTGGTTCCCTGGTTCTGGGGTTGGATTCCTGAAATAAAGGACCAAATTTGCTAATGGCACCACAGTAAGTGGTGAACTTCACCCTTAAAAGTACATGGGTCCTGGATTGTCATTTAAATTAATTTGTGATTTTTGGCCTGACCCCTTCCAGCTGCTTACCTGACCTGACAGATCTGGCAGCCAGAAATCAAGGGAGTGCAAAGATTTTTTTACTGAGAAATTTAAGAGAGAATCTATATAAGACAGTTACCTCTAACAAAAATAAAAGTCATCTTATCTTCTTAGTCAGAATCTTAAACAGAGAGAATGAGAATTGAGGGGGAGGAGGCTGACAAATTTACACACCTGGAACTCCAGCAAGATCTGAAATGAATTCTGTGATTTTACGATCCACTCTGGGCTTTTACCATGTCGAACGTGTCTTGTGGGCTGCAGGGTGATCTGGTGGCTAAACCTCTCACTGGGGCAATGTGATTTCCTCTGCCTGCCCCAAACCCATGTAAAATAGCATCATCAGACACAGTGAGGTCATTGCAATGTATTCTTTTGATCAGATTTGTGCTCACCTCAAAGAAATAGGTCAGAAAAAAAGTGATCTTTCTGATGAAAGCAGGAATAAATAAGTAAAATATTTTTGACAGGTTTTTAAAGGTTATGTTTTCCTCTTCTAATAAATAACATGCACAGAACTTGTTACTCAGCTTGCCTGGAAACTTGGTAACTCCTGAGGTACACTGACCTGTGTGAGTGAATTCATACTCTTCCCCTTCTGTGGGAGATTGTGGCCTTGGCAAGATTCAATGTGGAATGAAAACCCAGCCATGTTCACAGCACTGCCTTCCATGGGGAAACAGCTGCTGCATTTTAACGTTTGACTGGAGAAAAAAGTAGGTTAGAAGGTTTTGGTGTCCTCCCTGGAGCTTCATCCTTGGCTGAACAGATAATAACTCTCTAGGAAAACACTCCAGCAGTCTGGTGTTTTCATCCTCCTTCCCTGCAAAACCCACTCGATGATTTTCTCCAAGGAGGTGAGGAGGGTAAACGTCTGCAATTAGCAGATGATTCTGCATCGAGGAGCTTGGGAAGATTCAATTTGCATTTTGGGTATGTGGTACTTTCTAAACCACTGAAACCATCCCTGGGTGCTGCTGAGCAGTTGATGTGCTGCAGGCAGGACCCTGTTTGGCTGGGGATCCTCTCTGTGATTTTGGCATGTTCCCTGCAGGTTTGATACCCATTTTCAGTGGGGAAAAACAAGAATAGTGCCTTGAAAGCATGGATAAAGTCTCTACAGGGTATTTCTCTCTGAAGCACAAATGCCAGAAAAATTCATATCTGGGTATGTATTCGACCTGGTCACTCCAGGCTCTTGTTACAGCCATAGGAGAAAAAAAATGGCACATTAAGAGTATAATTTCTGACCTAGGTTTCCTCAAGCTTTCTGTGGGATATGTTGATGGATAGCTCTTGCCTAGGAAGCCACAGACCTTGAGGAGAGCTCAGGTGTGAGTATATTCCTTTGGCCAGGTGAAGCTGGAGCCACTCTCTGGTTTTAGGACTCTTTGTCATCACCCTGCAGGGTGCCAGAATGGCTGCACATGTAATATTATGCTGTGTTTCCTAAAGTGTGACAGAAGTCCATTCCCTTCCATCCCTGGGTTATTACTCAAATACCACCCTGAGGACTCTGGAATGACTTTTTGGGAATCCACTGTTATTCTTTAGCTATTTTTGTTGTGTTTCTTTGGAGAAGGAGTAACATGCTTAGTGGCTTGACCTCAGCTTCCCCTTCTCATCTTATTTGGCTCAATTGCTCTGGCAAATGCTGCAGTGGTTTGTGGGTTTGCCCATATCTGACCATTCTTTATAGGAAGCACTGCAGTGCTTTCACCAATGCTCTCTTTTCTCATTCAGTGTCCCCTCTGCCCTTCCCTGTTACTGAGGCAAGACAAGGTAATGCAAAGCTCCTGCCCCAATCTCACTCTCTGGCATCCTTTTAATAAACAGACATTGCTTCAGGCACCTCCTCCCCCTTTGGAGCTGTGATTCAAATGGTTTAATACTAAAATATACGTTTATGTTGTCACTCACCTTCATTTCTTCTACACTCTTGGAGTGATACCAACCAGCCTGAGTGATAGATTGCATTTTAATTTATTGAACTGTTCTTCCACCTCTTTTCTTGATACATCTGTCTTTGTGAGTACTTTGGCTTCATTACCTGTAAAGTGTCACCTTGGGATGGATATTTCCCATTCACCTTCTGAAGTGGCAGAGAAATGAAAAGAAATTCACTTATTTTCTCTGCACTTGGACTGAATCATTCACCTTCTCATTCTCTTTGATTGCCACTTTTACACCACAGGACTGCTGCTAACAAACTTTCCTGTGGGCATCCTGCTGCTGGGGAACTGGGATGATTTCTCACCTTCATGGTTGTGGTTAATTCATCTTCACCTCTGTACCAGCCCATTTTCAGTAGGAGGTTTGCAGTAGACCCAGAAAGTAGAAGTGCACATGAAGAAGTGACTTTATTACTTACCTCTCTTTGCCTGAAGGTTTTTCTGGCCTGACCTCATGCATCCTGCTGCTAAATAGTATTTGGGGAAAGCTCTCTGGTAGTGTTCTGGACTGTCCTGAGTTCTTACAAACTATGTCTTTTTAGATGATTTTGTAACGTTCTTTTCCCCCAACAGTGCCCTGAGGGGGGGGAAAAAAAAAGGATCACTCATAATTTACTGTGACTTGCTAGGTTATTTAAAAACTCCCTAAAAGGAAAATTTAAGAGAATATCAAAGAGAATCTTAAATCAGCAGGGCAGTAGGTAATGATCACCTTGCTGTAGTTCCTGAAGGGTTGTCAAGCCTGTAAACAGAAGCAGATGTTGTGCACATGAAGAAACGACCCAACCCCTGGAGTGTGAAAGCACTCAAAGAGGAAGGGAAATGCTGCTGGTGCTGCAGGGCTTTCCCTCTCTGGGCAGTGATCCCTCTCAGGGCTCTCAGATTCCCACCTACC
This sequence comes from Pycnonotus jocosus, assembly GCA_013400435.1. Taxonomy (NCBI): domain Eukaryota; kingdom Metazoa; phylum Chordata; class Aves; order Passeriformes; family Pycnonotidae; genus Pycnonotus; species Pycnonotus jocosus. The sequence goes on along the minus strand of VWYP01032739.1, from coordinate 3,539 downwards.
TGCCCTGGTCTCTTTGGTTGTCCTCTGTTTACCTAGATACAAGAGAGGGTTACATCAGGACAGATATTTCTGCTGCTTCTAGTAGAATTTAACTTGACGATCAAGCTGTTCAAAATGTGGCTGCTTAAACTTGTTGACTCAGTCAGCACTAATTACAGAGGCAGTGATTGTGTGATGCTGGAATTATGTAATTCTCTCATTCTTCCTTGCCTGATTTTATTTATTCTCATTCTACATTCTATTCTCGGCATCAAAAGTCTTGTCTTTTTCTATTTGTTTTTCTTTTCAGTTCAGCAGAAATGGAAATTTATAGACATGGACTAGTTTGTGATTTAAAATTGACATTTTTTCCCCAAAATTTAGCTTTTAGGATGGACTACATTGTATTTAGCAGCACTGGGGTTATTTTTTCTCTCAGGCTATTTGTATTTGTTCTTGTTGGACTATTCCTTCTTAGCCCTGCCTGCCAACAACTAAAACACAGTTATGTGATTTCCATAAATACATAGTTCTGCTCTTTGCAGGATTAATCATCTGAAATGATTCTTCCAAAGCACCTTTTGGCTTCCTTTCCTTGCTTACCAAATCTCTTCTATCAGTTGCTCAGAGATTATTTATTTTCATTTAAAAACTGTGCTCTTTATTTTTTTTTTCCTGTTGGGTAAATCAAGCCTTCTTAACTGGCTCAAAAAAGTTCCTTGGTGCATTTAAGGTAATAGTTAACCACAATTCTTCCATTTCATCAGGGCCTTAACATATGGAGACAATGAAATTGTGAGTGGCTTTTGGTTGGTTGGTTGGTTTGGGGTTCTGTTTTTTGGTGGGGGTTTTTTGTTTGTTTGTTTTGGTGGTTTTTTTTTAATGGATTCAGATTTGCACCTCTGTAAATTGCAACAGTTGTCAGTTTATCCTTCCATTGGAGCTACTGGAATGCAGCTCTGTGCTCTTAATTCCAGAACATGTTTGCAGCTTGGATTAAGCATCACTTAAAAGACAGATTATAACAGTCAGACTCCCTGTGCTTTACATTAAATGGAGTTAGTTCTTTTTGACCAGTGCCTTTTTGTATCCCTAGGGAAAGGTTAACCTAGGGAAGTTCATCATTCTTTCATTTTCTAGCCCAGTTTTTGAACAGAGATTCTGATTCTGATATGATACATTTAGCAGCTCCAATGCTGAACTTTTCTGTTGCACTCTTTTGTGACTATATGCTTTATACTGAACTTTATATTCCATTCTTGGGAGATTTTATAATTTATTAGATTCTGCTCTGCTAGAAGTGCCCTTTATATTACACTCTCATGAAAATTTCTGTATTCATTAGGACTACACCCTTCTCCTTTTTACTCCAGAGATTACAATTCCTGACCCACATGAAAAGCAGCTATCGTCCAGTTTTTAAGCCTTAAAAAACACCTTCCCTATCTAGTTCATCCTGTGGGGGAACCAGGAAAACAACCATCAGCAGCCATCCCTAAACGTTTGTGTCACTACCCAAACCTGTCCAGCACTACCGAAGGAGCATGGAAACCCACAGGAACACTTTTCTGAAGAATCCAGCATTTGACTGAGTGGGCTCACTGTGGAGAGAAATTTAGAGAAGTTTCCATGTACCCTGTAGACAGAAAATGAAATTGTCCAGTTGGTCAAGATGCTCACCTACTCAACACACACAGGCACCTGGCAAAAGACAAACAGTTTCCAATAGGAAGGTTGCGGTTTTGCTTTTTGGTTTTGGTTTTTTTTTTTTTTTCTTTTCCTCACTCTGAAAATTCTTTATCCAGCCACTTCTCACTAATAAAAAAGAAAAAGGTCTTTCTGAAATACTTAGATGGCCAGAGTTCCTTGAGAATGAAAAGAACATAATTAAAATAAGATCGTGAACAGAACTTGCTTGAGCAAAGTTACCAGTTTAAAAGAGTACAGGAAAGGAAAGATCAGGTCTATGTCTACACAGAGTCTTCTGCAGAGCTGTAGTTAATTAAAAAAATAAAAATCCTGATTCAACATCCAATGCCTCCTTTTTGCCTGAGTGTGTAAATCAGCATATAAATAAATAACTAGAGCAAAGCCAATTGTTGCAAGTCTGAGAAATTCACAACAGAGAATTAAACTCTAGAGATGGGGATGAGGGGGTGTAATTAAAACAAATTGGAAATTTTAATAGGTAGAAATAAAAATGGAGAACTTTCTATCAATGAGTACTCTTGATTGCCAAAGTTGTTGCAGATGGCTTTCAGCCTTCGAGGATTTCAGCTGGGAGGTTCTTCGGCAGCACAATGAGCTCTGCAGTGCTGACCCTTTGTAAGTACCTAAACTAATCTTCATTTGAAATTTCTGGGGAATTGGGAAACAACTGACACTTACCCATGCTTTTCTCAGGTGTGTTTCACAAAAGGCTCCCAGCAGACCCACGGAGCTGTTCACAAAGACATCAGTAATCTTCCCAGCCTTATCTGTTCTTGTACTTGTGTTAAAAATGAAAATGCCCTGGTGAAATTAATGCAAAATACAGTCGGGAACATAATGAAAACCCTTTTCTGATAGTCTTTACACTGCTGCAAGCATCCCTCACTTCTCTCTTTCAAAAAGGATATAATAATCCTTTTTACTGTTTTGTTATATTTGAAAGAGGAACATGTAAGTGTTTTCTACTTTTTTTTTTTTGTTTTTTTACCGATTTTTAGTAACCTAAAATGCAAATTGGCTGAGGACAATATATAATCTCCTGCCTTATTATTTTTTTTTCCTGCAGAAAAGATATGCTCAGTATTTTAATAGCACCATCTGTCACAGTAGCAAGTGCCAAGCTGCAATATTGATCTTGTCACTTTGGGGAATGGTATGGTATTTAGGATTATAAATAACATTTTTCTTTGCTCTGTTCATGTGTTAGTTTTTATATAGAATCCAGACTCAAGAAACCACTCTTGCCATGTAATAAGACAAGCACTTCCTTAGAATCCACAGCAGAGTGTCATTAGGACCTGAAGCAGTATTTGTGCTATTACCTGTCACAGCTCAGTAGAGTGAATAACCCAATTGATCTATGAAATTTATACAGTGGCAAGTACAGCCACAACAAAGTAAATATCTTCTAGTGACCATAAGTCATCACTGGGCACTTATTTCCTCTCTTTAAAAGAGAGAAGATTATGCTGATGAGATTTTAAATTAAGAGCACTCAAGCTGAAGTTACAAAAAAAAGCAAGTGCTGTATCCTTTGCAATTTTATGTGTTGAACAACAATCTTGTTTGCTTGGGTTTTTTGAGGCTCTGTCTGTCCCCTTCAGATCACTTGGATTTTGGTTAAAATTTTCATTTAGCTTGCCTTGGCAGAGAGAACTGGCAGTACTGCAGCTGGTTTTTATCTCCAAATGGACTCTCTGGAGAAGCCAGAATGGTGGTGTCCTGTTTGAGGTTATTGTGAACCTGGAAAGGTCTCAATGTGTTGAGCTGCCTGATTCAGAAAGAGACTTTTCTTGGCAAGGAGGAGACAATTCTCCTTCTAATGTAAAATCTTGTGGGTGTTTCCTCCC
>VWYP01032738.1:27700-38401 GCA_013400435.1 Pycnonotus jocosus | reverse complement strand
AGGGAGAGCGCACCGCGGCAAAATAATTCAGTCCAAACCCAAACAGGAGATTATTTAATGTAAGTATCAAACTGCTTCATGTTTNTTATTTAATGTAAGTATGAAACTACTTCATGTTTTCTTTTTAAAGTAGTCTTTGCCTAGAAAATTTTAGTTAAAATTAAATCTTTGAAAAACATTTCCATTCTATATAAAAGCATATTTTCAATGACATATATTTACCTGAAAGAATTCTGATCGGTTCAGCTAGCTACAAATAGCTATTTGTTTCTCTATTTAATATGTGTATACAGTGGCACCAACTGTGCACAAAATGTTAAAAACATTGGAAAGGATGTTGTGGGAGAGCCACAACACTGTATCACACTTTCACTATTAAGTTCTGACTACTTCAAACTCTGAACCAAATTTTCAAAGTTTTTGTGGGAGGGAAAAAAAAAAAAAGGATTTTTTTTCTCTTAGCCAAGAGAAAATGGGAAGCTTCTACAAACTAATAGCTCTTGCTAGAGAAGGCCTGATGAGTACCAATATCTTAAGGACATACACTGATACTGGACAAGCTGCCAAACTCCATCTGTTCAGTGACATTTGTAAAGACAAATCAGAGAAATCAACCATCTTGCTTGAGACACACATCTCAAGTTCAAAATTATCCTTGGAGGTAATCAGAGGGAATTCTGCTTAGTAATAACAGAGGATGTATTTTTGACATTTTGGCTTATTTCACATGTCTAGCTAAGCCATAACTAATTATTTCTTTTAGCCAAATTAGATCATCACAGCCCATGGCTGGACAAGGAGATGGCAAAAATCTTGTTGGATGGGCAGGGTCAGGGAGGGGTGGGCAGTGGGGAGCACTCTGCATGGCTGCCTGTGACAAGAGGAGAACACAGGGCTCTGCACTGGGACCTGGCAGCTTTAACAGCTTTAGCAGTGACCTGAAGGTACTAATGGAGTGCACTTTCATCAAGGCTGCAAGGGACCTCAACCTCAAATTTGGGAAAACAGTAAATGTGATGAAGGGCAGCACCACCATCCAAAGGGATTCAGGCAGGATGGAGGAAGGGCCCAACAGGAATCTCAACAAATAAAACAAGAATTGCACCTGAAAAGGATGAATCGCAGGCACCAAGACATGCTGAGGACTGACAAACTGGCACAGACCACTGAAGTATTTTCTTATAATGACATTTTATTTGAAGACATTGGAGGGTGCATGTCAGTACTGATACCCCTGTTTATATTGTGTTTGGCCACATCCCCCTGAGTTTTGATGTCACAGTCTCACCAGACTCTGTTCTTCTGAGTGGCATAAGGAGCAACATCGCTGAAATTTATTACCAAGTGATAAGAGGCAAAGAAAGCACTACACTTCACTACACTTTAGAGTTTTTCACATCTGTGTCTGTCTGCACATGCAAAAGCACAGTTACATACTTAATCATTTTTAGTACAATTAATAAAAGATTTGGTATAGAGGCAACTAAATTGCTATGGATTTTCCTTCTATTAATTTCAAAATTAATTAACCTTGAAGAAAAGACTGTGAACAACAGTCTGAATTATTCTGTATTTAAAATCCTAGCATTTGCAACACAGAGCAGGAAAATCCATAAAAAACAAATTTGAAGGATCAGCTTCTTCTTAATTATTGTCATTTTACATTCTTTCACTTTTGGTGTTATTTTAAGTTGAAGGACAGAATATACAAACAAAAACCTCTCAAGCACATCAAAAGGCTTCCTCTTAATTTAAGGAAACACAATGTTTTTACACATTATGCCTTACTTTTAACTATTTGTGTTCAAAAAATGTTACTGTAGACATTGAACAGGAATATTAAGACTTCATCATTATTAGCTAGGTATGTTTTAAAAGGATCAATTAATTATGTCTGGTATCTGGAATGATGTTTTCTTAAATAATTTGCAAATAAATCCCAAAGTATGAATGATATTAAAATTATACATTGATGTGAGTTGAGAATTGATCCATGTACTGTAATAGGCTGGGTGGTTGTTTAGAACTGAGGCTAATCAAAAAGAATCATTACAAGTGCTCAGACTCCACACACATCTATTGATGGAAATCAAGCCCAAGAGGGTTTTCACCTAGTCCTTGGCAAAAGCAATAAGGGCAAGAACAGCAGCAAATTAAATTGATAAATGCATGGAAACAATTTTCACCTATATATAAAATGTAAATCTTATATTGTCTTTTTAGGTGATTACAAATCTGATTAGCTAAGGCAACGTCAAAAGCATGTCACTTGTCTTACTATGTGACTTTCTAACTAAAATTTGACATTTAGCAACAATCTGTAAAACATTTGTGTTATGTAGACTAGAAAAAAAACCCCAACCTTTAGAATTCTAGTCTCTCCAAAACTAATTCTAAATTAAAAATCATAAACAAATTAATGAGTTTAGTGCTGTCTGTTCTGGACTCAATGTTATTTAGTTTGTGTATTGGTGATTAGAAACATATAATAAAATCAATTTTTAAAAAGTTTCTATGTGACACGATTATTGACTCAAGTGATAAATAATATATACAGAATTCCAAATCACTCAGTAATCTGAATTCATTTTTAAACATCATGCATTTTAATGCTGCCATATGCAAGATTGTGCATCTAGGAACACAGAAAGTAGGTCACACTCACAGACACAAATGTTTCTTGGAAAGCCTTTGTCCCTGAAAGCCTTTGGGGTCTGGCAAGCAACCAACTGATCATGAGCTCCCAGTAAAATACAGTGACTAAGACTAATGTAGCTCTTAACTATACACGTTGAAGAAAAGCAAGACAGATTATAGACACCATATTTCATCTGTATGGTATTGTTGACTCCATTACTAGAATCACATGTCCAGTCCTTAGGTATACACCTCAAGGTTGAAAAGTCTCTGAAAAAAACAGATTTACAGAATCTGCAATACAGTAACACTTCACAAAGAAATTTCAGTTTGGTTCATTTATAAAAGAAGTTAATCATGGTCTGCAGAGAAACCTTCCTTATCTCCCATATTTAGCTTCAGATATATCTTGACCTATCTTCAGGTGGATTTCAATGTGAAAAGAAATCTTCATCTATCCAAAAGGTGGAAAAAAGTTCAATGTCTAAATGTTATTAAATACTGCAGTCAGACTAGGAATAAGGTACATATTCTTAATTTAAGACAACTACAGAAAAAGAAATCCCTAAAGATATGTTGCTTTTTACATTGTTTTCTCTCCTGATATAAAGAGAAATGCCTGTTTAAAACTATGCTCTAGTGCAATCAGAAGGAAAGTGCATATACAAAACACAAGATGAAGAATTGTGGACTGTTTGAAACCAGAAATCAGATCAAATGACTGAAGTGACAAGAAGCAGCTGAGAATATGCCAGTAAGATATAAATTTTTGGAAATCTTATTTTTGCAAACTAGTTGAAGACAGAGATTTGAAATGAGTGAAGCCTTGGCTTTGCCCTATTCTGTGTGACTCTGAAGAAGATGAGAGTCCCTGGGAGGAAATAAGCATGTTCATTCAACTGATAGCATACCTTGCCTCTGCCCTTTATGGGTGTCTCAAGCGCAACATTTTCCTAATTCTTCTCATTTAGTCTTCTTTCTTTAGTGTTGTGGATGAAACCTAATTCAGGATCATCACTTGAGCACCATCTTTGAGTCTAAAGGGTTGATCCTCACTTCTTGAAAATTAAAGTTTGTATAAATCTGAATTCTTTGGCATAATATCTCTAATATTCAGTCCTGTACTCATCCATGCAGCTAAACTATAATTTTCCATTCTAAACATTGTGACTGCCTTTCTCTGCTCTTATTACAATAGCAAACATTTATTTGCCAACAGCAGAGCAAAAGGTGCTTTCTGAGCATTCTGTTTTAGTTATCGTGTTTCTCTTTTTATTTCTGAATTTGCTTCTCTTCTGCACTGCATGAAGACAGAGAACATTAAGCTGTAGTTCAACACTGAAAAAGCCAATCCTTCTTACAGACAACTGCTGAGTCAACAGTTAGTCTTCATTTCCTACATTTTGAAATAAGCATTTTCATGCTTTATGTTATGTTTCTTATGCCTGGGAAGAATCTCACTAAAACTATCTCATCATTTTGCTTCAAACCCCTCAATAGACCTCACTGCTCTTATGTTTCTCAAGCAATATGAGACTTATCACATATTCAAAATCACCTAACTGGTTTCCTATGTTTCCTCAAAAATCTTTGGATTGACATCTATTTCCTCTTGCTTTATACACAAATGATGAGGTTTTTGGAACAGTGAATCATCAGTTTATCCTGCCTTCCACTGTGGCTGATAACTCCACTACTAATATTCTTATTACCTATTACTGACTTCCCTTGTTCAAAAGGAAATGGTGATGCAGAAAATTCCTATTGAATTGCTACTGGGAGAGAGTATTATAAGGACTCAATCTATGAATGAAGAATATCAGCTTTAGGAGACACAGAGTTGGATTTCTGGAATTTACTAACAGGCTTGACCTAGGACTATGCAAAATTATATTTCTCAAAAGGAGTGGGAGAAGGTCATTAACTTCAGGAATCACATGAGGAAGGAATTATATAGACCACCCATAAGAACCCATGGGGAAAAAGGGAGGTACTATGCAGTCCTTACCAAAGGAATGGAGTTGTATTCAAACTTTGAAGGAATGTTCAAAGTCATATGGAAATATTTCTCATCCTCCCATTCACAGGCATGATCATTTATCCTCAGATGGCATAATTTCTGGCACAAAGGAATTCTTTCAATGTCTGCTCTGTTTTCATTGTTTTATTTGGAAAAAGAAATGGTTTTTTGGAAGCATCTTTCAAAATCTCCTTATTTTCCATGGTAATTTCCAATTTTCACGTGAGCAGCAGAAAATGATAGGAGAAATAGGCTGATTTCAAAGCTCAGAAAGAAGAATAAGGATTGGTGCCTAGCAGAGTCCTAGTTATTACAATTTCTTTGGTGAACTGTTGCTAGCAAGCAAACAATCAAGAAATCATAGGTGACCTGGACTTCTCCCAACATTTTATTAAGTCTATAAGTGTAGTTAATACAGTTAAAAATATACCTAATATTACACCCAAATCATTGTATATATCTTTTTATGTATATATTCCCTTCCTTGTGTATATCCTGAATTAGTGAACTAAACATGCACTGTAAGTGGGACATGCAAAAATCTCTTTAATCTCTGGCCATGAATTCATTAACAAGACAAATAGATCACTGATATTCAAAAAGCCCATATAGTTCCAACATAGTTGTACTTCTGGATTAAATAAGTACTTCTAAAAAAGTACCTGCACACTTCAGTGAAGACCATGGCAAGCAACTAGTTTTCAAGGCAAACATCTAAAGTGAACATTTTTATTAAAATTTCTTTTCCATTTGGGAAATGCAATTGAAAATATGTTTGTTTGTTCAATTATTGTACTGTTCCTGATGTTCACAGGGAACCCTCCTCAGTTTCAATTTGTGTCTATTACCTCTGGTCCTGTCACTGGACACCACTGAAAAGAGCCAGCCTCCCTTTAGATTTCATATACCTTAAGGAGATCCCCCCTCAGCCTTGTCTTCTATAGCCCAAACAGTCTCAGCTGTCTTTGCCTTCCCTTATAGGAGAGATGCTATTCAGTTTCTTCAGCATCTTCAGGGCCCTTACTGGATACTCTCCGTTATGTCCTTGTCTCTCCTGTGCTTAGGAGAAGAAAAGGATGACCACTCTGGACCTTCTTGCAGTACTTTACCCTATGGGGACAAGAATATATTCCACCCTTTTATTTTCTGCCAGGGCATTTTGCTGGCTCATATTCAACTCCACCAGGGCCCCCAGGACCTTTCCTATCAAGCTGCTTTCCTGACGGGTGGTCCTCAGCATTTTTATCTGTGCATGGAGCTGTTCCTCCCCAAGTACAGGAGTTTCTACTTCACGTTGTTGAACTTCATGAGGTTCCTGACAACCTGTTTTTCCAATCTGTTGAAGTCCCTCTGGATGCCTGCAAAATTCACTGGTATATCAGCCACTCCTCCCTCTTTTGTGTCATCAGCAAACTTGTTGAGGGTACACCCTGCTCCACCAGCCAGGTCATTAAAGAAGATGTTAAGAATCAAGGAAATGTGCCTGAAAATGTATTTCTGGATTTCTGCTCCATCACCTTCCCAGGGTGAAGGCGAAACTGCTTGGCCTGCAGTTCCCTGGGTTGTCCTTCTTCCCTTTTCTGAAAATAGGATTCACATTCACTTTCCTCCAGTCTTTGGGCGTTTCTCCCAAAACGAGTGACCAAAGATTACCAAGAGTGGCATCACAATGATATCTACCACCTCTCTCAACCCTTGTGGGTGCATCCTGTCAGGGTCCATGCACTTACTTCCAGTTTACTTTTATGTTCACTGACATGATCCTCTTCTGACAGAGCTACATCATTCTTGCTTTCTGCTCTTTGGAAATGGCATTCCTGAAGGCTTGTCATGATAATAAGGTCTGGGGCAAAGAAAACGTTCAGTTTAATCAAGTCCCCGGTCTCGTTAGGCAATGGTCCCATATTTTCGTTAGTCTTACATTTGTTTCCCATGTACTTATAGAAGCCTTTCTTGTTCTTGAAATCTCTGAGCAAGTTCAATTCCATTTAAGTTTTAGCTTGATCTCTGGATTCTCAATGTTTCTGTATTCTTCCCACTTACTGGTCCTTGCTTCCACCCTCTGTATGCTTCCATTCTGTGTCTGAGTACTGCTGGGATCTCCTTGTTCATCCACAGAGTTCTCCTGGCATTTTTGCCTTCCTTTCCGGTCATTGGGATTGACTGCTTTTGAGCTTAGCAAACGTGACCCTTAAATATTAAATTACTTTCTTGGGTCTCTCTTTCCTCCAAGACCTTACCTCATAGGATTCTTCCTAACAAAACTTTGAAGAGGGAAAAGTCTGCTCTGCTGAAGTCCTGGGTTTTGAGCTGAGTTTTCCTCCCCTCCCTGCCCTCAGGATTTTGAACTCCACCATCTCATGGTCTCTGCCACCAAGACTGACCTTGACCTTCACAATCCATGTTAGTACAAAGTCCAACCGATCACTTGCTCTTGTCTCCTCTATCTCTCCAAGGAGGAAGTTACCAACAAGCCTCCAGGAGCCTGGATTGCTTATCCCTTGCTCTCTTGTCCCTCCAGACAATGTTGGGGTGGTTGAAGCCCTTCTCGAGGAGCAGAACCTGAGAACTTTGGGGCTGCTTCCATCTGTTTGTACAGGGTCTCATCCACTTGCTTTTCCCGGTGAGGTGACCTACGGCAGACACACACTATAATATCAACTTTACCTGTCCTCTCTTTAATCCTTACCCTTGTGTGCTCACTCCCTTCTCACCCATCATCACACTGAGCTCCACACACTCCAACTGCCTCACACATAATGGGCAACTCCCCCTCCTCACCCTATCCTTCATAAAAGGACATGTTCTTCCATTGCAAACACTTCAGTCATGGGAGTCATAGGAGCTGTCCCACTATGTCCTGACAGGATCATGGCCCTGCAGCTGCAGGCAGATCCCTGACTCATTGTCTTTACTCCCCATACTGCCTCCATTAGTACACAGGCACTTTGCAGAGGTACCCCTTCACACTGAGTTCCTGAACAAGGTTTGGGGGATTATGTTGTACCCACAGTTACAAGCATTTTTGATGCAACGTAGTTAAAGCTAAAGATAATTGAGTAATAAATGGCAGATTAGGATTATTTAATACAATAAACTAAATCTGTGAACTAGAATACAGTAGTTTATATGAAAACAATAAATATTTTTAACATTAACAATATCTCTTTTTTTTTCCCCTGAAATTAGAACCTGATGTTGGCAGTTCCCTTTAGAGTAAGAAGCAATTCTTTAAGATGAAGCTATCTTAATTCAGAATCGATTAAACCCAGCTCATTAACCAGAACTAAACCGTCACGATGCCCGGTGGCTCTCGCCTCGCAATGCCAGCATGTGGCGCTGTCTCCTGTGAAAAAACAGCCTCTGGTTTGCAAAAAACCTCAATTGTACATTGTCAGACTACCCCGAAGCACAAGCAGGAAAATAATGTGCATATTTTTAGCACAAAAATAATACTTTGTACTCGCAAGAATTTGTTAGCACTAATTCTACTACTTCTAATACAAAACAAAAGAGTGAGAAAAACATACAAATGTATCCATATATCTATTTATCTGGTTAAAGACCATAATTATATTTACAGGTTGGTTGAAATGTATACATAATTTATTTCCAATTTTCTTTATTCTGTAGCCAAATTATTAACTTCTTTAAAATGAGTATATTTACAAACTCGTACATCTACTCTTTTAGTCTATAGTAGGTTTTAATTACCTACTAAATTCTTGAGCTACCAAGCCTGTTTCATAATCTCCACATAGGGGAAGGACCTGTGTGACTACAGTTTTACTGGAAGTGAACAGCCAGTCTTTTGTGTGCTGACCAAGTCAGCCCTTACTGAGAAGGAATTTAGTGACTACACTGATGATCTCTGTAACCATGAACTTTCAAACAAAAGGAATTGAGTAAACTGTGTATTCACTAACTTTTTAATCATTAAGGGCTCTATGCCCTTTGCTACCAGACTTTATAATACAAAAGAAACAGGATTCATACCCTTTTACTTAAAGCTGGAGTTTATGATAAATTACATAAAAGACATTACTACTAACATAGAGGGGATATATCAACTGAATTTTCTGGCCTTTCTAGATTTGCATCTGATTTACAGAAAGTAACATATTTTTTCAGGCAGTTCTTATTATCTATGGTAAAAGTTCAATGCATTCAGCGTACCTGTAAACACTATGAATCAGCAAAGCAATTTTCTTTTCATGACTCAAGGCAAAAAGTTGCAAAAGTTTTAGTCAAGGTTTAAGAAAAACTATTTAAAAGATTTTCAGCTAGAAACTTGGAAGTCCTGAGCTTAATACTGAGGCCTGAATGGGGTCATCACTATTTGTCATAACATTGCTAAGACTGTGGATTTATTTCTATGTTCTTCTGTCATGCATTGATTTTAATTTGTTAATATAGAGATGTTGGATCAGGCAAAGTAACCAGTTCTCTAGTGGTGAGATATCAGTCAGAATTAGGAATAGCATTTGTGAACCCCTTATGATATCTGCTCACTACAAGAGGAAAGGTGACCATTCCAGCTGCAAAAATGAGGAAGGCTTCAGGAGGTGTAGCTGAGATGGTCTTCCTTGATTAACCAGGGCATTTCCAAAATAGCTGGCAGAGTGTGGTAAGCAGTGCAAACAGCAGGACAGCTTCTGTGCCAGGATGTGGCAGGTGACCTCACCTTTTGGCAGCTGTGCTCCCTCAAGCATCCAAGGCCACAAACTGTCATCTCCATTTGGTAACACTGGCAGGACTGACTCTGGCCTTCTGGCTTTTCTCAAGTGAAGATTTCTGACAGCTGACAAGAGAGACCATAAGCTGCAAAGTAACATCTAAACTAAAATGTGCCTTGCTTTTTTCTTATATTTGTTATGTCAGCAATACTTGTGACAAGTATCTTTTCTTAATCTGTGCCTTAATTTTGTGGTAAGATAATAAAACAATAGCTAGGATCTAATATCTAGAATTTAATAAGTGATTTCCTAGTTGGGATGTAGCAGACCTTTTTATACTTTGAATTTATGATACATAAGTGTATGAAAGGTATATGCATATAGTCTGGCGAGAATAATGACATTGGGGAAATATGTTTATATTTCACATTTGTATATATAAGAACATTCATAGAAGAATTATAGCCCTGTAAAATTTATACCAGGCAGAATGGCTGAAGATCTTGCTGACTTTTATGAGATTTTAGATGACTTTCCTAGTGAACACTTAACTTATACTAGACCTTGTTCCAGTAAAGCTGACTCCTGAAATCTTTTTAAGACAGGGTTTGATAACCACACTAAACTACTACTTATAGTAGTAACTGACCTAGTATTAACTTCTGAAATAGCCTAAAAGTTACTTGTTTCAGCTCATACAACCGCGGGATTTTCTAGTTTAGGAGGTTCTATCCACAGGCTCCGGTGAGAAATGATCCACTTGCTCTTTCCAGCGGCACATACTTGCGACGGGAGGAGTCCGTGCAGCTTGCAGAGGGAGAGGAACGTGCTAGGTAACCTCTGTGCTACATACTGCGGCACATGCTCCAGCGCTGGAGCTGAGGCAAGAGGGGAAGGAACTTAGGCTGGTATTTACGGTATGGGGGCCATTTTACTGCTCAAGGTGCTGTTTTAATCTTTGCAGCTATTACTCAGAGATATTTGGACGAATGGCTTGTAGATTTTCATTTTAAAATAACTCTTCAGAGAAGCCTGTGTGTGTTTCACCTTGGGACAAGAGCTCACCGCAGTGTTACTCTGGAAGAAACACCGAGTTTCAAAAAGTGATTTCCCTGCGTTCTTGCTTCCCCGTCCTTTTTTAAAAATTGATTTTTAAAAGAAGAAATAAAAGAGACTTAACCAGGGTGTTAAGACTGGCTACCAGCGGCCGCGGCGCCCAGCCACCCGCACGCAGCTGGCCTGTGTGTAGGGACAGGGACAGGGATAGGAGGTGAGGCGCGGGGGCCGCCCGGTGCCCGCAGGTGGCGGCGCTGGGGTCAGGCTCCGCTGCCCGCTGCCCGCCCGCCCCGGCCTGCCCACGGGCACGGG
>VWYP01032738.1:0-27663 GCA_013400435.1 Pycnonotus jocosus | reverse complement strand
AGAGGGAGGACGGGGGTGAGGGGAGTTGAATGATTGAACTTTCTTGTGTAGTTTCTGCGGCGCGGAGGTGTCCGTCCCCGGCGCAGCCCGGCACCAGCCCGCCGAGCGGCAGCGAGCGTAGCCCGGCGCCTGCAGCCCCCTGCGCCGCCTGGCCGCCCCTCTGCCCTCCTCTCCCGCAGAGCGATGGTGCGGAGGGCTCCCGGGGTGTCCCTCGCCCTGCTCCTCTGGGTGACGGCCGCCTGCGGCAGCCCCGACGGGTCGGGGGCCGCCGCCGTCGCCCGAAGGCAGGAGGAGGCTTTCGCCGCCGCCAGATGCACCTCCAGGTGCCTGAGCCTCCAGATCACCCGCATCTCCGCCTTCTTCAAGCATTTCCAGGTACGGGCATGGCACTGCCGCCGTCCGGAGAGCGGGTGTCCCCCGGGGCGGGGGGTGAGGGCTGAACGAACGGCCGGGGCCGGGGCGCCTCTTGGCGAACTTGGGGGCTGGCACTCGCAGGGGCTGGCCGGCACCCGGAGGCGCCGGACAGGTGGGCACGGCCCCGCGGCAGCGCTGAGCCCCTGTGGCTGCCGGCCGAGCTCCCCGCCTGGCGGGTCCTGTGGCTCCTGGCACGCTCTGCCCTGGCTCCTCGCAGGTGCCCGGCGCTCTCGGTCGCTGCCTCCGGTGGTGTCCGAGGCGGGGGGCGGGAGCGACACGGTGCCCCCGGGCGGGCGGTGCGCTCGTCCTGCCGAGCGACGGGCGGTGCGGCGGGGATCCCGCGGGGCTCCGCCAGGCTGCCCGCAGGTGGTTCGCTTCCCCAGCCCGGTGGGAAAGTTTGAGCCTGTTTTTTAAGAGCGATAATCATGAGCGTGTAATACTTGGTTCTGACCTGCTAGAAGGTGAGGGTGGGGGTAACTTTTTTTTTTTTTTTTTTTTTTTTTTTTTTTTTTTTTTTTTTTTTATGGTAAAAGACAGTCCANTTCCTTTACTATTCTGGGACAGAGAGGCACATCTCTAGCTAACGGGAGTGAACAAATCGGGATAAAGGTGGGGAGAAATGGAACTGAAGTGGCAGGAGACCTGCGAAGCTTAAAATGAAAGCTGGAAGCAGTGCGGAGCTAGTGCAAGAGCAGCGGGTGTCTGCCCGTCTTTCCCCCTCTTCTAGTTACACACGCACCTCTCCCTTTTCCTTTCCCCACCTGTTCTTCACTGCGCAAATATTAAACCTAGGCGAATTCATGCAAATGATGGAAACCCTTCCGAGCTGCAAGCCGTGTTCCCTCCTCAGCGCCCCAGCCCCGTTGGGGACGGGCTGGCCAGCTCGGTGTGGAGGGAGCCAGCTCGGCCCTTGGGGGGTGGCACATCCACGGCGGGCCGGGAAAGCGCCGCTCGCCCACCCCGGGCTCGGTGAGAAACCGGGAACGCCCGGCAAAAATGCTTTGGGTGGAGTTGCGTTTGAGGCAAAGGTGTTGGCACCAAAGGCAGGTCTCAAAGGTATTTAAGGATAAGAGGAAAAAAATTAAAGAGGAAAAAAAAGGGAAAGTGTTAAAGGAGAGCTGAGTGTGTGCGCTGTAAGTGCAGCAGGAAGTTGGTTGGGTGCCTGCAGCCGGGTTGGGGTTCAAGAGACCGGGCTTGCGACCCCAGACGGGTGGAGGAGCGGCTGCCCTGCCCTGGCCGCTGGTGCGTTCGGTGTCAGCGTGGTCCGTGCATCACGGGATGGTCTGAAAGGAGGATACCCATTAATATAGTTCATTATCCCGGAGAGCGGTTAGTGCTTTTTATTGCCTTGTCAAGCGGTTGTAACTTACTTGTTTTACAGTTTCAGTGGCTAAAGAGGCAGTTCAGATCAAGCCAATTCATAGTGAAAGGCTTTTTTTCCTCCCCCTTTTTTTTTTTTTGGTGTGTTTTCTTGGCAAGATTTCTTTTTCAACGTAAAACTGCTGACAGAATGCACTCTGCCAAACAATCGTGATTACACTTTAATTAGCTAGAGTGAAATAGTAGGGAATTACTCAGTGAGGATTTGATAACTGGCTGTTTTTATAATCAGTTGAAAATCTCAGCGTTTTAACCTCAACCTGCTAAAGCACGTGGTAATATATCTTAATTACTAGGGATTAAACTCCTGTTAGACATGAAACGACTATAATGTTTGGAAGATAAAGTGCTCTCGTTTATAAAAGTTAAGCTCTCCATTGTCTTATAATGAGGAAAAGGAGGAGGGGTTTAAAGTACATCAAGCATCCAGTCTTCTCGCAGGAGACTGATAAGACAGTAGACTGTAGGATGTACAGGTTTGGGCCGGATTATTCTGTGCAGGCTAAAGAGTGTGATGTTCCTTCCATTCCTTTCTCTTCTCCCTCCTTCTAGCCATTCCCCTCCCTTTTCATCTCAACTGGTAGCAATTTCTGGAGTTCTTTTCATTTCAGATACTCACTTATCTTGTAATCTGACTCAACCTTTGAAGCAAACTAAACACTAGCTCTTCCAAGTCAGAGCAGGAAGGAACTCGAGTGTCTCCCAGTTAGGCAAGAATTGAAAGAAGACTGACCCACTCATTTCGCAGCCCTGCTTTAGATACATCCTCAGTGGTGGGGGTTAGGGATACAGCAGCTGGATGCTTTCCAAGAGATGATGTCCCCAAAACTTCACAGAGACTTAATTTCACATAGTTTACGGTACTAAAATCACATTACTAACAATTTTTTAAAGAGAATAAGGTTAGGAATGAATAGGAAGTCTGGGTTAATTCTATACCTTCTGGCTCTTGTTTGAATGGCAACTAATCTTGTTCCAACTTCCAAATGTTCACAAGGGATTTTAATTAACTTCTGCCCCTCCCCCCCGAGAATTTTCACCCATTTTTCTTTACTGTCTTTATTTTTTAAATTTTCAAGAGAGGTATTCTTTCTAAAAAACATATTTGTTAATTTACACTTGGGAAGCATTTCTAAGCCTATTTTAATGTACATTGTCAATAGGAAATTATTTGAACTGAAGCACAGATCAAATAATAATATATTTCCATGTAGACTGTTGATGTGGGCTAGAAAAAGAATCAGTCACCTAAATGAAAAACGTTTGATCTTCAGAATGCTTGTTGAAGGGGCACGGATGACTGCTTATTCCTATAAAATCCCTATGGCCAGGGGAGTTTTCCAGTTCTGGTGGTGTTGGGAAGTTTCATGTAGAGATTATACCAAAGGATATGTGAGATCATTAAGAGAGTTATGCACCACATGAGTCCTACACCCAATGTGTGTGTTTTATATCTGTCGCCTATCTCCAGGCCATGAACTTTCGCAGAGAGCATGCTAGCACTAAGTCCTTTCATCCTAAGCAATCAAACAAAAAATGTGGCAGAAGGGGTCATAGTGGATTCTTCTTTTATATAAGAACTTATTAATTACATGCTCATCCACAGTAGAAGATTATGTTTAATGTCTAAATGAAGGGACTCCAACATATCTCTTCTGTCTTATCGGAATGTGTTCAATAGTGGACTTTAGCTTGCTCTGAAAATTTGCAGATGAGAGAAAGTATTTTTATCCCCACTGTGTAACTTAGGCCCCTGGACAGCACCAAATGAAGCATTCATTGACCACAATGAGCCAAGGCAAGGAGAACTCATCTCTCTAGCCTTATGTTCAGAGTACTTATTTTAATCCATTTTGGGTGTTGACACTAGAGTTTTACTATGACTGTTGCAAAACATGTATGAGGCAGTAATTGGAGCATTCACTGAACCTGTCCATGCTCTTGGATCACTGCCTTGATAAAGCAGAGCTCCTAGTGCTGTGCTTCTTTTTCTGACAGAATTGTCTCTAAAACACCTGTACAGGGGAGTATGGCAAGAGTGTTCTTCCAGTAAGCAAGAGCATGACTGTTAAATGGCTTGCTTAGGAGGAGAAGGTGTAGATTTGAACTTTACAGTCCTATATCATAATCAATGTTGTGTGCATTTGGCTAAAAGAGCATGCCTGGGTGTTAGTATGGTGCTCTTATGAAATGGGAAGGGCAATTTCTCCTCTAGTTTGGAATGAGAGGAAGGACTAAGGTGTCTGGCTCCATAAGAAATACCAAGGCTGTGAATCCAGTGTGGAAAAAGGCATACTATTTTAGAAGCAGAAGTTGTACAGTGATGTCATTGGCTATATTCTTTCCCTCAACATTTTTTATTAAGGTAGTTTCTGTCTCAGTGTTTTAGTTGATCTCCAGGAGAAAAGTACAAATTTTAATTTGATGTATTCAAAGTTATTTTGTACATCTAGTTTTATAGTAATTTAGTACAATAGGTAAAGCCCTATGAAGATGAGGTCAGTTACTGCACAAGTTTTGGTTTTCTTGAAAAGGGTATGGATATAAACAGGGACCTCATATAGCCAACTGGACAAGAGGCCTGAATGCTCAGATTAGTTTTGCTAGGGCTTTTCTGTGTAACCTGCCTGTTTCATTGGAGTGAGACTAAACCCCTTGCATTGCTATCTGTGTGTGTCACCTTTCCCATTTGTGATATTAGTTGTGGATTAACTCGTTTTGTTTTGTGGGGGGGAGCAGACATGGCAGTGACCTTTAGAGTTTTGTTTTCAAGTCGAGTGAAAAAACAGTTTGGATTTTAATCTCTATTGCCAGCCATCTGGGCCATGTTTTAAAACTGGCATGATTAAAGTTTTCTTTGTGAATAAGAGCTTCAACATCACTGCAACTACTTAGGCTAAAAATGTTATGGAGGGCAAATGGGTATGGGCAAAATGGGTTGTTTACTTTGACCTGTGAACTTGTTGAACTTTGTCTTAGCTGGTATCTGTTATACACCTCTCAAGCTCAAGTGTCTTCCTGCGTAATATGTGCAACTTGATAATTTACTTAAGACAGAGGAGTGGTCAGTCTTGTTTACTGGGTCAAAAGCTGAGAGGGTGGTAGAACATGCTGTAAGAATTTGGGGTAGTTGCCAGTAAAATTGCCTGTGTTTGTGGTGTGGAGGCACTGGAGAGGTTACAGCCATATGCTCCCAGAGTAACAGTAGCTGAGGCTGAACAGCACCTCTTGGCAACTTGTTCTAGTGTTTAACTACCCTCACAGTAATAAAAAAATGTGTTTTCTCATGTTTAGAGGAAGTTTCCCATGTTCCAAATTTGGCCATTGCCTTTTGTCCTGTTACTGGGTTTTGCTGAGAAGAGCCTGACATCATTTTCTCTACTGTCTCCCATCAGGTACTTAGAAACATTGATGAGAAACCATTGGGGCTTTTCTATTCCAGACTAAACATTCCCAGTTCTCTTAGTCTCTTCTCATGTGAGAGAAATTACTATCCCTTTTCTGGGCTCCCTCCACTAAGTCCATCTCTTTCCGTGTACTGGGGAGCCCAGTAGTGACTTACCACTCCAAGTGTGGAGGTGTGACTAGAATAGAGAACAGGATTGGCTATTTTGAAGATGTAATGCTTGCTAAATGCTGTTACTTGCTTCTAAATTAATTTTCATGGTTTAGATTTTCTTACATGAGTTCGTATATGACCATTTATGATTGTCAGTGCATTAAAACCAAAATGCTAATGCTTAATTCTTTTCCCATCTTTTTAGATCTTGGTATATCTCACTATAGTTTTAAATTTTTTTGAGGAGATAATCTTCAGTAGTAAATTGAATCTTAGCAAATCCATTTCTTTATTCATCAGGGGAAGTCCAGGTACAGGGTGATGTATACATGTTGTGTGATCCAGAATTGTGATTGCTGCTTGAACAGGCTTATGAGAGATTGTTTAAACTCACTAAAATGGGCACTGGTTAGAAACATACAGGCAACACTGTGGGTGACATTGGGGTTCTGTGTTCATATTGACTTATTTGTGAAGTGGATGAATTCTAACTGAAAATTTTGATGGAACATAGACATCCCTCAAGTGGTAAACCAGTTTTGTGATATATGGAAGGAAATTAGAGGGAAATTTCCTCTTGTAAATGTGATTTAGTGTAAATCTAATAGTAATATACTATGATTTAGTACTTAGGAATTAGTACTAAGCTAGATGAGCCAAGGCTCATTCAAAATTGTTTTTGAAAGTATGGAAAAATATTGTTTTAAGCTAATAAAGCCATATGTTGCATAAAGTTTAGTAGCTGTAAAAGGGAAGAGTAAAGCCTTAAAAGTTTGTTATATTGAATGACTAATAACTACATGGTGGTAGGAGGTTGTTTTTACTGTTGTAGAAGGATTGTTGCCTTTCAAGACAACTGAAGTTTTTGAAGAAAAACAGGCAATTCTTTTAAGTAAGTAATAAAAGGTTCTCAGATTTTATATCTGCAAGCAAATAATGTGCAAGTGATTACCTCTAGATAAGCAATACCAGATTTCACCTACAAGTCAGGAAGCTAGTTGTCTAAATGCCAGCACATCTGCCTTCAAATTGCCTGTAACTCTAAAGTGACTGCACCTGCAAAAATCTGCAGTAGGTCCCAGCTGGGAAAGCAGTGGCCAGGCCAAAAGTCTAGGGTGTGCGTCTCTGTGCTCTGCTGTAGAGAAGCTGGAAGTAATGAAGAAACCGTTTGTTGTAATTGTCTCCAATAATTCTGAAACTATAAATTGTTTTTCATTACATCTTTTGGAAAGATATGTGGTACTTTTATTCCCAGAATGTTTCAGTTCCAATGGACAGGCTGCCCAGACACTGAGTTTGCTTAGTTCTCTTGGGACATATTCACAACCTTTTCTAAATATGAAGATGTGTGCCATCTGCTTTTGTTGCCGTTTCAGTACTCATCTCCTTTCCGAAAATAGCCCTTGTGTTAAATAATTCTGACTTTCATATGTCTTGTAAAACACACTGCTGTTAATTTATTTCCACAGTCAAATTGTAGCATTTGTCATTACTTTGTTTTTCTCAAAACTCGTTAAAAGTCCCAATCATTCTCCTGTTTTTAATGTTCATATGGCATATGATGTGGATAATTATTCTGGCATTTGGTGTGCTCTTATTATCAAGATCTGTAGTGAACAAAAGGTGCACAGATCTAACAGAATCTTAGGTAAAACCTGTGAAAATGAAAGGTTTGTTTTGAATAACTGTGGTTGCATCCAATAAAAACAGCTGCATTGTTCACCATATTGTGTAATTGAGCCATAGTGAGTCTTAGCTGTTGTAACCTGGTCTGGTATGAAGCTCCCTGATTTCAGTGGGAGTTGTATTAACTTTCTCATAACCAGACCCAGATCTCTTTGGCCTCAGTGAGTGCTTGCATAGCTGATATGAGTGCAGAGGTTTACACTGCCTGGTCATTGTTTTCTAGTGGTTTTGATGACTCAGACTTGCTTATTACTTTCCTAAATTAAAATACATGTCTGTGTCTCAAGTGTAAGTTTAAATGCAAATCAGCTGAACTGTATGAAAATGTAAGTGAATGGTGAACAATTGTACTGAACAATAGGAATTGCCAAGATATTTTTCTCACATTTATTTGTGTATTCTTACATATTAAGAAAAAGACTTCTTTATTCTTGTGCTCATAAAATTAAAATCACTGTTAATTTGGTAAATTGTACCTAACAGGTGCAATAAACCCAACAGGAATTACTAATAGGTTTTAAAGCAGAGATTTTATATATAGAAAATATTGGCAAAGAATAGTTTAAATGTCACAGTCATGTTGGTGAGGGGGAGGAGATGCTGCTTTTGAAAAGCATTAGAAAACTTTTGAAAGAAAAGCGCTGTCCTAAAATGCAAATCTTTTCCCATTGGAAGATGTAGCCACTTAATACAGAGCAAAAAAGTTTTTCAGATGGGTAGTGTTCATATTAAAATTATTACTAAAGCATTATTTGTTGTCTGAATATGAGTTGTCTCTGAGATTAACTAGGGCTCTGAACTTAATTTAAATGCATTTGATTTAGTAAGTGTTGTATAAGGAAAAAAAAACCCAAAACATTACATTTCTGAGACAGCTGGAAAAGCAGATTGATTTTCCAAATGCTCATCATTTTTCATTTTTTAAAGGTTGACTTCTTAAGATTGAGTGCTGAATTCATATTTACTCATAGAGATTGTTATTCACAAGCTGACCTACATCTCCACTGGCCATTCTGTGTGAATTTTTGCTCTCTGACTTGCTGGATTGGAGTACATAGCCAACTTTTGTAAACAGAAAAAGAAAGTGCTGTAATTTAGCATCCATATTTTTAAAGCTTGAAAATAGGAGTAATGACCGAGCATCAGGAGCGTCTTAACAGAAGACAGACATATCTGTATTGATATTTAATACATCTGTAGTGATATAAAAGATGCACTAAAAAAGCACTTGCCTAGGAGTTTACACCAAGAATCTTCATTTTTTTGATCTTTCCCCACAACTGAGCCTTATAAGGCTTTATGCTTCAAAAACCTTTGAAGTCCATGAAAAGCCTTCTGTTGATTTCAGCTGGATCAGGTCCATATATGAACACTAGTTCCATGTAGTCAACAAAGTAGAATGCTGTGAGCTTGGTGTCCCAACTCCAGTTGTATCCTTTTTTCAGTCTTTTAATGACCAAGAGGTCACAGGACACAGAGATGGAGAACTGGGGGTGTTGAAAGGTAAGTGGACCCTTTAAACTTGAAAGTAGAATACTGTTCCTTTCATCTCTGATTAAAAGGAATCACACAGTCTTTCCATCCAGTGAAAAGAATTTCAGATATTTCCAGATTTGGGGAGCAACCCCAGTCTAAAGTTTTAATCGAATTTCTGCAGTCTTCTGTGAATAGAATTTTCACCAGTGTGTCTCTCTAGACTGTAAAAGAGATATGATATCAAAGTTATGTACATAAGTATGTAATTACATTCCTTAAAAAAAGAAGAGACTTGTCTCAGGCTTGCAAAGGATGTGACTCCCCTGGTAAGCAGCTGAGATTGCTGAGGAGTGCCTGTCTTCAGAACTTGTAAGAGAAGCAAGAAAAGAGACAGAGTCTCAGAGTGGAGAAATGTGGAGATGGGTGAACTCTAGTAGGCTTACAATCATGGATGGAAAAATTATGTGAGAGTAGACGGCACTGTAGAATTTCCTGTGGCACAATTAATTGAAATTAAGGAATTATGGAAACAGAGAACAGATGTAATGGGTCTGTAGGAAGAGTTGTTTGTAACTGGTTTTTGTGAATATTTTTTATTTCTGCTGTTTATCAGCTGCTTGAAGTTTTACTTGGTTTAAATATTTTATTTTTCTTGTTTGTAACATAGTAAAAATGCTTTGAAAGCCCTTTTGTCTTCATTGAAGAGGCCAGTTACAGGAGAAGCCCCTATGAAAATTCAAAAAAAAGTTGTGGCTGACATTGTCTTTCACATGAGAACTTAGACAAACTGCTGCACTGTAGTTCCTCGAGTGGTCACAGCTGAAAGTGCAGACCTGGCCAAGGTAGTGAAGCCTGTTTTTTCTGCCTGT
The DNA here is from genome assembly GCA_013400435.1 of Pycnonotus jocosus. Classification (NCBI taxonomy): domain Eukaryota; kingdom Metazoa; phylum Chordata; class Aves; order Passeriformes; family Pycnonotidae; genus Pycnonotus; species Pycnonotus jocosus. The sequence continues at coordinate 18,279 of VWYP01032738.1, read as the reverse complement.
GAGGGCTGCAATCTAGCTGTCATGGATCCTGTCATAAGATAATATGGGGGAAATAGGATTGCTTTAAAGCAAATGTCTTCTGTCCAGACAGTCAGAAATTGAAGCTGATGGTGAAGATTGGATGAGAATAATGTACTCATTTAGTCTAGTGCAAATGTAGTTCAACCTTCCTTGCCATTCCTGTGAGAATTTAGATGCATAGTTCTGTTTTTCTTTTTTTTAATGGATTGCTCTTTAGGGAAGTTATCTTCACAGTAATTTATATTAAAAAAAAGCCAATCTCAGTTCATGTACATGAATGTGATTTCTCAGCTAGTGATTTAGGCCATGAGCACAGGGCAATACATCATTTGTATTTAACTGATCATGCTTTTTAACTGCTAATGACTGGAACATTCCAGTCAGGCCTCGGGACATTCTTGGACCTAGACACTACAAATTCATTTTTTGACCTCAGTGCTTTAAGAGGTTTGGGTTTCCTTTGAATTTAGCACATGGCTGAACAGATATGTGAAATATGTATTTCACAAATAGTGAGGAAGGGATGATAACAATGTATTATGATGATGATGATGATGATGTCCTAATACAGTGACTATTTGTCATTCTCTTCCCTAGAATTTCTATCCCTATATATAAACTATTTCAACAGTGTGGCTATTTTTTCTTTTTCGCTTAGGTGATGGTTGTAGTTCCTTTGACAACAATAAAATCATGTTAATGTGTAGCTACAACTAGACGATAATGAATCACACTGTTATCTGCCCCCATTTTAATTAGTGACAAAGTGTAAAATATGTTGACATTTAATTTGTATCTAACAATTTTGGGAAGGGAACTGGAACTAAAAGAGCTTGAGGCTTTCTTCTGTTTTGAAATTTGCTTCTATGCAACTGTGAACTGAGATGAAGAATTAGCCAAACATTGGCCAGTTTGGATTTGCAGTAGGTGGAAGAAACATTTGGGATTAGAAAAACTGACACAAAGATGTAAGAATAATTCAATTAATGAAGAGTGTGTCACTTCATATAGAACTTAGTAGCAGCTATGGGACATGTTTGTCAGGATAGATAAGGAAGGAAGATGTAGATTTTTACAGCTAGGAGCTTATTGCTGGATTTTTTTTCTTTGAGTAAAAAGTTGAATACACAATGTGAAAAACAGTAGGCTTTTGGTAAGTTTTGTGGGTTTTCTGTCCAGTGGATCCTCATTGACTGAGTGGAGTAGCAATTTACACATGCAGTATGTTAGTTCATCTTGTAAAAGATTTGGTTTATTCATAGATTCATACCCATGTGTTTGAGCACTGGATGTCATTGAAGCCCAAATCTTCAGTGGCAATTAATGTGTAACAGCAACCAATTATTTCAAGTCTTCTTCCTGTCTTCAAAACTGTCCTTATGCAGAAAAAAAGAGCAGCAGTGTGAACTAGACTTGAAAGTTAAACTTAACCTCAGCTGTTTTCCAAATTGCAGAAGAGTGAACATGTGAAATTTCCTAACAGATGTGTTGGCTGCCTTTGTTTTGGAATAGAAGAAATGACTTGGTTAAAGACTGAAGAGCTTTACAAATTAATATAGGATAGGGTCATGTTGTTTTCTTTAACTGGAGATCTTTCAGAATTCTGACTGATACTCATTGATTCTTCTTCCATTTGTATAATTAGTAGCTTAAGACAGGATTTTTCTGGAGCTTTCGTGTCTGGCCTGAGTCTGATATCCCTACACTTGCTAGTAATTTATTCAACTGTTTCAATGGAAATAAGCTTAGGCCAGTGAAAATATACTAGAAATACCTGTTTAGAGTTTATAGATAAAACCAAGAAAGTTCTCAGTATTCTGTTTATAGACGATTAACTTGGATTTGTTCAATACCATCTTATTGTAACATGACATCTTTCTTTTCAATTCAGAGTGGTAGTAAATAACGCAATGCCATTAGGACAAAGTAAAACTGAACTGCCAGTTATATCCTAGATGTAAAGCACCTTTAGATATTTTTAGAAGAGATTTTTTCAGGTGACAAGAGAAGGTAGAAGCAATTTAATGTTACCAGAGCTAAGTACAACTAAAGACAGTAGACAAATATTTTTTTGAAAGATGAGACACTGCCTAGAGTCTGATTGTTACTCCATGTATCCAGGTGTCCTCAGAGATTCTGGAGTATCCCTGTAAGTTTCATCAACAGGCATGGCTTGTTCTCTTAATAATAGGAGCAGATGTCAATTTTTTGTGCCTCTAAGATGCTTAGTCATACCCAATAGATCCATCTGGTATAGATCGAACCTCAGTTAACTTGTTCTCACCCATGGACTTCCCACTGAGAAAGTAAATCGAGCAGAGCTCCTCAATCCAGTGAAAAAGGAACTTGAATGTTATCAATCTACATGTAGTACCAGAACCCCCTTCCACTCATCCATTCAGAACCCCCTTTCTGAATTGCTTTACACAGGTGAGAAGGCTAGTAAAATGGAAGGAAACTTTATTCCTGGAGTGTACAACCAGTCTCAGAGACTTTCCAAAAAGGCAACACCTGAAATATTTTTCAGTTCTGCAAAAAAAGGTGATTTAAGAAAGAGAAACAGAATCTTAATATAAAATGCCTGCTGATAGTACAAGTTACTGACAACTGCAGTTGTCCACATCTTAGGAGTTTAAGAATATATATTACAATGGTTTTCTTCTGTGGCTGTTGATTTAGATTAAAGATATGAAAGTAAATGATAGGCTTCACAACTGGTGTGATCCTTTCAGTGGAATTCTGTGAAATTCCATATCCAATTGTTTACATTAACTGGAGGCTTTAAAATGCTGTGGCTTAGGTAGGAACTTAGGCTATGCTTTGACATCTCTCATATTACAAGCCTTTCAATAACTTCAATGCAAATTAACCTGATTTAATTTTTGCTTCTTTCACCTGGTGCCAGAAAGGTCTGAAACATGATGAACCTGTCAGCAAATGATTGTTCTGCATAACAGCTACGTCTCTGGTAACCATATGTGTTAATGACAAATGCTTCAGTTCTGCCTTGAAGAGAGATTTATTTTCTTTTTATGGTATGTCTTCATTAGTTAGTTATAAGACTGTATTCTAAAAACCTGTCATGTGAAGTGCTTTTATGTCTGTGGAAAATTTTATGGCAGTGTGATGAAGCAACATAAATCTTCCACTGAATATTGTCACTGAAAAAAAGATCAAGTTAATACCCCTGTACCTTAAATTGTATGCGTAGTTTTAATATATTGTTATCAATAGAATTTAATGTTGATTTTTTCTCTCTCTCATCTGTCCTTTCACAGTCTTAGGTTGCTTGCAAGGTGGTCTGGAACACTGGACTGCAGCAATTGTTTATGGAATATACATTTCTTGGAGCATACAGTTCTTAAACTGGAAAAAGCCCCTAAGGAAACTGGAAGAATCTATTGTAACTTGCATTAAAAGGCTGTTTTTCTCAGGAATATACTGTCAGCGTTGCAGGGCCAGCTAGGATCAGGTTAGCAGATGTGTTAAATTTCAAGCAGAAAGGGAAAGGCTCACCCACCCATCAGTGTGCTCCTTCACTTGGTGCCTGTTTTTCATCCATTGTCAGCACAATGTCATTGCAACTTCTGCTGTTGTGGGAGCTGTTACCTACCATTCCTTAAAATAGGATAGGAATAAGAATATGGTCTGCACGCAAATGTTAACAGGGCTTACAGGTCTGGGAGCTGGGGAAAGACAGCAGCACTGACTGGTCTGGAGAAGGGTATCATGATTTCCTCTGCTTGTGTGACACTGTTAGGAGAAGGACATTCAGTAAGTGATGTGATGTGATGTGTGTGGTATCTGAGAGATGCTTCTGGCATCTACTAGTCCTTGTGACAGACTTAATTTTGCAGCCCTGTGTGTTGGCCTTCTGCAGAAGTGAGAGCTGGGTTGAGAAGGGACAGGCCAAGGACCAAAAAAATGGAGCCATGAAGAGAAGAGTGTTAACCTGTCTGATATGATTTTTGTTGAGTTGTGCTTTAGAGATGAAACAATAAATTGTGGACTTATTAAACTGCACCCATTACATCTTTTCTGTCTCTCTGCAACATCTACATTGAAGGCAGTTGTATGGAAAGATTAATAATTAAAATATATTAGGGAAATAAGACTTCTTTCTGAAATGCTGCTTTAACTGTTGCAGCAAAAGACTTTTGTGTGTATGGTTTCTAACAATATTGTGTTGGTTTTGGTTCAGATTGCAGATAAGCCATTCTGTTTTAGTCCAAGGGGCATTTTTATTTGAAAAAATCTCTAATTCCTGAATGGCCAGAACCCTTTTGCAAATGCTTCTAGGAAATCTCAGGTCTGGTGAGGTGCACTTTACTCACTGAGACAGGTCTTCTGTGGAAAATGGAAAAAAAATCCCCAAAGACTGTTTACACAACTGTTAGACCTCCAAGGACTTTGTTAATTTTTACCCTTTTTACTTTTGAGAGCTTTGCTACACACTTTATTAATTTCTCCAAAACATAGTTTTTGTATTAAAAATGTATAAATATTAATAGGTGTCTGGAGCTACCAGTGAATAATTATGGTCAAATTTTAGACTGCATATTTCATCTCTAAGACTGCTATTTGTGCTAAGTTTTACTGCTTAGATTATACTTTATTACGTGGTTTAAAAGTATTAAAAGTAGTGAAACTACTATGCATATTGGCAATTATGTTTATTGAGCTTATTGCCTTCAAAGAGGAAAAATTTTATGGTGATACATCAAGACAATACAAATAAGGAGATACTTGTTACAAATATTTTATGTTGAGAAAGGTGCTGCATGGAATTCATATTTTCATTTGTTTTCCTTTAAAAGGGAAATGAAAATATATGTCTCATTCAGCTTGTGGGGATATGGCTACTGCTGTGCCTTGAAATGTTTAGTATCTTGTAAACTAGTAACACATGCCAAAGAGAAACGAAATGCATTCCTGAAATTTATCATGTGAATTTCATGCCATGATGTTGGAAATATATAGTACGTTAAGCCCAAGAATGTGAGCATCTAATTTGATGGTACCTGAGTGAGTAATAGCATGGCTACTGAAGAGCTGCCAAGTTTGAAGGACAGGTGTGTGTCCATACTCTTGCCAAAAGTTCAGGTGTAGTATATAATCATGTCCCTCTCATACATGCCAGAACAGAATAGGAGAAAATGCAGTGAAACGTCACATGGCCTGTATGTACAATGCATTAAGCAGTACTGTAAAAATGAAATTACTCCATGACAATGAAACATGCATTGTGTAGTTTATGGTTAGACTATTTATAATGGATATTTTAGTTGATATAAAAATGCATGGTTGTTATTCTTTGTGTGTGTGTGTGTGTGGTTTCTTAAGGATGTGGGACAACAGAATCCTAAACATTTTGCAAGTCCAGAAAGGAGTGCTGCCCTGACTGGCCCTGAAAAAGTGTGGCTTTTGAGGAAAATTTAGTCTAATAAGAAGCACTGAATTGCTACTCTTGTGTGTTTGGGAGATGTTAGAAATGTCTGAGTTGCATTACACATTAGTGTTTTAATGTGGATCAGAGTTTGCTTTGGGAGTGAGTATCCTAAGTGTCATGATCACCTTTCCTTTTACAGCATGGACTAGTCTGAGAGTTCATGCAATGGATTTATGGATTAACAGAACTGGGAGAGATAATCCAGGGGGATCTAATGTACTTTAGCAACTAATGGGCCTTGTGTCCATGGGACCAGACTAGAATTAATTTAGGGAAAGGGGAAAGTTGAAATATGTGTAGTACATGCATCAAGACCAGGTGTTTTTCTCAATAGATGTGTTTCTGTGGTTCACATGGCTTCCAAGGGAGTTTGTAGCTGATTCTGGCATGCTCTGTTGCAGGCAGTGGAGGCAAATGCAGCCTGTGATAAACATACCACATCACATGCTGTTGGGAGTCACCCAACTAACCAGTAATCTTAAAATTATACAGAATCGTAATATGGACTATAGTTTTTAGTTAAAAAGTCAAATCAGCATTCAAAGCAGCATGCAGACATTTCTGAAACATTGAATCCTACAGTATATTGTGAAGCAGTTCTATTTTTTTCAAATACAAAGTAGGTTGTATATGTCTACATTTATATTGTATTTTACATAAGTAAGCATTATGTTTTTAGAATTCATTTTTGTTCTTTTTTCTAGGTGTTAATTTCCCAAGGCTACACTTCTGTCACATGCTTGAGCCAGCATATACTTTTATTATCTCACAATTTCATATGTGTAGCAAATCTAGTTTATGACAGAATAGAAGAGGCACATTAGCATTTTGGAAGGATGGGAATTTTGAAACAGAGCTTACAAACAAGTAGTTGGTAAGCTATCTTCTGCTTCCCATATTAATACTATTAGACTAATTTCAATTCACTTCAACTGGATTACTTAATACCAAAAAATGTGTTCGAAATTTGGCCCAAATATATTTTGAATTTCAATATGTAACTTTAATATCTTCAAGTTAGTGTATTTAATTAGTCAGTGTATTTAATTCCTCCTGTTGCATGGAGAAGTGAAGTTTATTTCATCGGGATTCTTTTACAGATGAGTAAAAAACTTCTGCTAAATAGAATAAGACCTCAGTTGAGATCAGTCTTAGAAGTGGTAAGAGTGAAGTCTGTGAAACCACAAGAAGGCAGTCATAACTCACAAGTGTGTGGAAAAACAAGGACTCCTGTGGCTCATTTGTTTTCACAGCTTGTGTTTATCTAGTAGTCTTTCTGTGCATTTGAGAAGACAGTGCTCTAAAAAGGGGAAAGATGTCCCACACTTAGAGATGCAAATTTAATCCAAGCAATAAGTAGTCTATTTTCAAAACTACTGATTCTTGCTGTTTCATTGGTAGTGGTCCTTTGGTTTTCATGATTGTCTTTCTAGGAACCTGCTAATGATGACAGCCAGAGAACAGATAGTGTTGTGTCTCGTGATTTAGGTGATGGTGGTTGATTTTACTTAATTTTTTAAATTACTGTGATCTATTTTTTTTTTTAATTCTGTTTTTGGTTTATGTAAAGTTGTGGCTTTTAATATTTTGGTCTGTAACAGCAATAAAGGTTGACTTTGTATGAACTGTTTAGGAAATATCAATGCAAAGTTTAGGTCAATATAGTTCTATTTGTAGCCATTTGTCTACAGGAGGACCCACCATATCATTGGGATAGGAGCTAGCACATTACAGCTGATGGCAATGTCAGCGTAAATCCAAAAGAAAACCTCACTAAGACTTTCTAAAAATTATTTGTGATATCCGTTTTCTGGTGTTAAATCCAGATGTTTAAAATTAGATGGCAGTGTGAGTCACACTGTCACCCATGATAATTTAATTTTGGTTTATATTTGCAGACTGCAGTTATGTCAGAGGATGAATTTTTAGGCTGATCAGTTTTATAAGTATTTCCTACATTCTGTCGTCTCTTTGACTTAATTGCTTTGGGTTAACCAGTAACCAGCATTGACTTTTCTATGGTTTAAACATCTGTGGTATAAAAATGGCTTCCTCTAAGGGGGTTGTACATTTGATTTATGTATGAGAATTCACAGTGGTTAGCTACAGTAACAGAATAACTTCAGGTGTTTCTTTCAAAATGTGTTCTTGCCCTCAACTTCTTTTTTTTCTGGGTATTATTGCTTAGTGTGGTGGGGTTTTTTATTATTATTTTTTTTTTAAGAGTTGTATGTCGTTATAAGATGGCAGAGGAAATATATGTACATAGTTAAGCTTAATGCTGAATTTCTACATGTGTTTATATAACACAGTCATAAAGTTATCTGATAGTAATATATTAAACAGTGTGACTAATATGTGCTAAATGCTGTTTGATCCCCTACTTTTTCACACATTAGAGTTCTATGCAGTTTTTTTTTTTTTGGTGTTCTTGTTTTCTTCTGCTAGGTTTTATATGCTTTTTTGTTTTATCTTATTTGGTTTTGGTGCTGAAATTTTGCTTTGGGCTTTTGCTAACTAGAATAAAGTCTAAGGACATCACTTACACATCAGGAATAAATGAAGGTGTTACTATAGGCTTTGAAGCGCAGTCTTGTGCTGGCAGTCTCAGCATGGGCTGGCTCCCAGGGGATGGCAGGCCGGGGCTGGGGGTGAACTCACTGCAGGCTATGGCCTCTCCAAGGGGAGCAGCCCCAAAGGGGCTGGCATGGGGCGGGCAGAGCTGGGTGCTGGTGACAGGGACATCAACAGCCTCAGGCATGGCAAAAAATGAGCCGGCGAATGCTAGGGCAGCTGTGCCATGAGTGAGTTCATGGTGTGCTGGGAGAACTGGCTGAAGGTCGGGGCTCAAAGAGTTTTGGTGAATGGGGGTCACATCTGGCTGGTGCTGGTCATCACTGGTGCTCCTCAGGGTTCAGTTCTAGAGCCAGCTCGGTTCTGTACGTTTATCAGTGCTCTGGATGCAGTAGGTGAATGCACCATTAGTGCAAGTTTGCTGATGATACCAAACTGAAAGGATGAGAGACCTTGCATAGGAATCTAGATAGGTTAGAGCATTGGACAATGTTTAATGGGATGAAATTTAACAAGTAAAAAATGTTGGATTCTGCATAATGCTGGGCACAAGTATAAACTGGCAGAGGAGGAGCTGGAGGACAGCCCTGCCAGAAAAGATCTGGGGTGATGATCAGCATCAGGCTGAATAGGAATCAACAGGGTGCCAGAGCAGTGAGATGGTGAATGACATCCTGGAGTGCATCAAACACAGCACCACTAGCTGCTCAAAATGGCAATTATCCTGCTGAATTCGGCATTGGTGCAGCCTCACCTGGAGTGCTGTGGGCACTTCTGGGCCCCACAATTTAATAAGGGTGTGAATGCACGCAGAGAAGGGCAACAAAGCCGATGCCAGGGCTGGAAGACATCCTGAGAAGTGTGGCTGAGGACTTTGGGCTTGTCTAGTCTGGAGAGGAGGAGGCTGAAGGGTGACCTCATTGCTCTCTGAAAAAGGGAAGCAGAAAGCAAGGTGCTGATCTCATCTTCCTGCGGTCTGCTGACAGGACAGATGGGAGCGGCTCAAAGCTACACAGTAACATTAAATTTATTATTTGTTGGTGCTTACTTTTTTCAGTTTCATTCTTTATTAGAACCATTATATAGCAACAGAAATCCCTTACTAAGGAATTATTTCTGTGCAATGAAATCAGAAACTATATAACGAGCAAAATGTACTAATTTCAGTTGTTTGCATTTCCTTCCTTTCTTTCCTGAATGGAAGCTAAGGAACCAGAATATTACTGCTATTTTTTTTTTTGTATTTTATGGGTATTTTCATCTCATGCTATTCTTCATCTCTCCATGGCTTCTCCAGTAGATGATCTTCAAACATGACATACAGTAGACAAGCATGTAGTAGAAACAATGCTAAAAATATGTTTGTGTAAGTTGTCCTTGAAAGAGCCAGTCTTATTTCTGAGGTGGACCTGGCTGTTGAACTTTATAACTTTCACCACCTCCAGCTCTGTGTTTCTCCTGTTGATTTCTACAGAGTGGTTTGATTTCATGGGCTAGGTTTTAGTCTTCACTCTAGCCTGTTGCTTAGTTATCTCGAGGTGCATAAGGGCTTGAATTTGCTGTAACTTGGTGAAAGACTTCTGGGGCAGGTGTTCGTAGTGTTGTATAATAGGGTATCCTCTTTTCATTTTCCTGCCTTATTTTCAAAGAAAAATGTGTTCCAGTTATTTATATGCAAAAGGATAACTAAATACCAGAACCTAGGAGAGATGGTACGGTGGTTCCCCTGCCCATACATTTACTATGTTTGTGTTTAATCTTGACAGAAGGACTTTGAGAAATAAATTTTTCTTTGGCATTTCCTATCTGTTTGTTTTGCTCTCTCTCCCCACTAAGTGTGTAGACTTTTCTGAAATTCATTTTTAAGTGCATACTTTTGATGTGGGAGCTGGGAAGCCTAGTTTGAATTTGTTGATTCCATTTTGCACCTTAGTTCCACATTTCGGAGCTGGGCCTGGGGACACAGCACTGCCTTAAATAAGTCCCTGTATTAATTTGTGTCATATAGAACATGCAGTCAGGAAATGCATGTCAAACACAAATGATACTTTACTGTTACTTTTAATTTCATGCTGTTGAGATTTTTGAAAGGGTAAGGAAAGTGTATATAGGGAGCTTCTCTTTAAATTCATCATTGCGGCAGTTATTGATTTGTCTACTCAAATGTTCTGTTTTACTTCAGTGGGTACTGTTATTTGAAAGCTTTATTTCTGTGCTTTTTTGTCATTTTGAAAGAACCAGTGAGGTCGTCAGGAGAGGCCACTGAGAGACAGTGGTTTCACACAAATGTGGATTGAAGATTGGACAGGGAAGAAGAGACTTCCAAAACTGATAATAGGTGTACAGCTACTGTCATAGCAGATTAAGTGGCTAGTTAATTTTCATAGCCCACCTCTGGCATTTCAAAAGAAGTGCTGTATCTCCTAACATAATTATGGACAGAGATGCAAATTAAGTAATTTTATACTGGGTTTTTTTTTTTGCCATCAATTAAAGACCAGTTTCTGCTTGCTTTTGAATGTTATTAACTTTTTTCCCATGGGGCCCATTGTCGTTAGAAGAAGATTGATTTTTCTTGCTTCTCTACATGTGTTTTTTTCCTTACAAGAGATGCAGCACAGCTTTCATTTTTTTCAAGGCACAGAGTGTAGATATTTGTCTTAACTGTTTAGGACAGGGACATTTGTTGTTTACCAGAGGAAAGCAAGTGTACACAAATACTTGCTGAAATGAATCTTGTAATATGATGTTGTAATCCTATGAGTCTTGTAATATTTATCTCTTGTTTTGTTTTAGTTTTTTTTCCCCCTCTTGTTTTTGCTTTTGTAAGCTCTTTTTCTTGTGCATGTCAAACAGCCCTGGTCTTTGAAGGTCTGATTCTTGAAGTTTGTGTAGCATTTCCTTCCTGGCACATTGAAAGTGTGTGGGGATCAGGTGGTGACCTGAGTTCCTCTAATCTATCTCCTATATGCTGTTGGAGACTGCTTCAGTTTCCTCTGCCTGACATCTTTCAGATGATGTGTCAGGCCTGGGAAGATGGGATACCTGGGGTTCACCCTGTTGAGTGCAGTTTGCACTCTTCAGTATGCAGATTAAGATGCTTCTAGGTTACCCTAAAGATACTCTGTGCAAGGCTTATAAAAGGGTAGGAACAGTGCTATTTAACTCTTCCCTAAGGCCATTTCTGGACTGCAGATTGAAGCCACCACTAAAGACTAAAACTGACCAGCATAAGTCAAGTCAGCATTGAGTTTGAAAAATACCAGACATGAGGGAACTGAGAATGGAATGTGGGAGCATGTGAAAAACACAAATTTCTGATTATTTGACATTACTGTTTCAGCCAGGTACACTGGCATGAGCAATAATCACAGCTGAATGTTTGTGATTAACCATACGTTAGGATGTAGAGTGGAGGATAGCCTACATTTAGTGTTTGGGCATGCTCTGATACCTTGCTATTCAAAGGAAGCCTGTAGAATTTGTTTTTCCTTATACAATGAAAGATCATTCACATCATGTTAGTTTATATGAAGTTGTTAAACAATATTTTTACCTTTTGATAGACTTCTTTTTAACTCAAGTACTAATAGTTTTCAGTAGAGAAATGAAAACAGTTGTAGATGTTGAAATTATCAGGTAGGGAAACCACACATCTGGGCATTTATGGCTTTATTGTCCCAAGTAACAGATATAATTTAGAAGCAGAGGTGCTTTTTCTAGTTCAGTGGAAAGTAGCAGCATAACTGAAACAGAGTGGTGAGCTGCTACTGATCTGTTTTTGCAATCAGCTACTTCTGTCACATTTTATGTGAAGAAAGGAGGATAAATTGAAACTAGCACATAAAATATTGTTTTAACATTGCTGCTGGCTAGATTTGTAAATGGAAATAATAAATCCTAATACAGCATTGAGAGTAATACTGAAGAATTCCCACTAGCTTATGTTATTTACAGCTCTTCTAAAGTTTTACTTCTTTTATTTATGTCTCTTTTCAAAGGGGTTAGACCTGAGATGGTGCTCCTAGTTAGCTAATCTTATACTAGCAAATCTCAGTTTTAGCTAAATTTTACAGTAATGACAGATAAAAATGGTATTATAAAATCAAGTAGTATTGCATTGTAATCTGCTGGAAGATAAAATAAGTATTCATAAAATATTGAAATTAAATTATACAAACTCATGGTTTCAAAATGCTCCTAAATAAGGAGTGAAAGGAGTGGATATGTCTTTATATTTATTATCTTGATAGCTTCCATGGTAATACAGGAGTAGAAACTGTTAGCATTTCAGCTCATATTAAAAAAAGGACATATATAAATTTTCTGAAGTTCACGTTAAGAGTTGTGGTGAAAGCCAAACCATTCTGTGATTCTGACTGTGAGGATGATTGAAGTCACTTACAGAATGATAGAAGTTGGAAGGGATCTTTAAAGGTCGTCTAGTCCATCCCTCCTGCCCTGGCATCTTCCATGAGATCGTGTTGGTCATTGAACAGTTGCAGAGATGGAGCATCCACCACTTCTCTGGGTAACCTGTTTCGGTATCTCACTACCCTTAATATGAAAAGTTTCTTCTTTAGATCCAGTCTAAATCTGCCCTCTCTGTTTTCATCTGTTGCCCTTTGTTCTGTCGCTACAGGCCTTGGTCTCTCTGTCATTCTTGCGAAGCCCCTTTCTATAATGAAGGGCTGCAATTAGGTTTCTCTGGAGCATTCTCTTCTCCAGGCTGAACAACCCCAAGCGTCTCAGCCTTTATTGAAAGGCACTCTGGTCTTGGGATCATTTTCATGGCTCTTCTCTGGACCCGCTCCAACAGGTCCTTGACTTTCTTGTCCTGAGGATCCCAGAACTGCATGCAGTTCTCCATGTGGAGCTTGTGAAAGAAGATGAAAGGAGGATGATCCTTTCCCTTGACCTTCTGGCCACATCTTGAAAGCTTTTGTGAGACACTTGTGTGAAGACATGCACAAACATGATCTTTTTAAACATTCACGAAGAGAGATCCAGCTTCAAAGCATAGGCTTCATAGTTGTGGTAGCAAATCACTTATTCAAGCTTACAAACTTTCCTGAGATCAGAGTGCAATGCTGCAGTTTTGAAGAACTATAGTGGTTGTCTCCATTACAGAGATTCTAATGTATCTATTTCTCCTTCTGAATTGTACATTGACAGAATAATTTTTACTTTATCTGTGTGAGTTTTATACATAAAAAGTTATTTATTGTTGTGGTTAAGAGCCAGCTGGCAACTAAGCTTGACATATGCTCACTCAGTTGATCCATGGATGGGACTGGGGAGAGTGTCTGAACAGTAAAGGTAGAAAAACATCATGGGTTGTGATAAAGACAGTTTAATAGGTAAAGCAAAAGCCATGCACACAAACACAGAAAGGAGTTATTTTACTGTTTCTCAGATGTTCAGCCATCCTCTTCGTTATGCATAGTGGTGATTTGGAAAGACAAATGCCATCACTCCAAATATCCATCTCTTCCCCCTCCTCCCCTTGGTATTATATGTTGAGTATACCATATTGTGTGGAATATCCCTTTGGTCAACTGGGATCTTGGGATCATCTGTCACAGCTATGTCCCCTTCTTGTGCACCCTCACTGGTGGGATGGGGTGAGGACCAGAAAAGTCCTTGGTGTGGTTTTTAAACACTGCTCAGCAGTGAAACATCCCTGTGTTATCATCACTGCTTCCAGCACAAATCCAAAGCATACACCACACTAGCTACTGTGAAGAAAATTATGCCAGATGAAACTGACATATGTAACGTATGTGTATTATTCCATTATTTGCACTCTTTAATAGAAAAAGAAATTATGGAGAGAGAGAAAAAGGTAGAGTGCTGCTGTATTAGTACTTTGCATTCTGGCCTACCTGAATTCCTCTTCCTTGGAAACTGATTTCCAGATCTTATAGTTGATGCCAGTAGTGACGGTATACTGCAGTTACATTCCCTGCGGGAATACATTGCCTGATTCCTATGGAAGGGTGTCCTTTTACTCCCTCATAGACTGACAGTTGTAGTCCAATTCTGAACAATAAATTCTCCAGAATCTTCATCCATTCTGTTTCCTGAATATAGACTTCTAAATGATGGAAGAAGTACATACATATAATGTCCTAAGTACATCAGCTTAGGATGTGTTGCAGAGTTTCTACCCCATTTCTTGTTTTCAGTCATTTAGGTCTTCCTGATGTTGTTTCAATCTTCCACTATACAGAAAGTAAATCATTATTTTGTTTCGTCTTTTTAACACCACAAACACACTTTGAGCTGTGGGGTTTTTTAACCAGGAAATACTGTTTCCAAAACTGGCCTCTCAGAAATGTCTTTAGAAGAACAGCAAGTTGCTGTTTGTCCCTGTACCATTTTCATGCTTCTCTTTCTCTTCTCATAATTTTTTTTTTCTTTTAGCTTAAATTATTATTATGCATGTTACACTGTATTGGTTGTTTTACTGCAGTCAAGATAAATCAGAGCTATACTGTTTTCTTATGTTGGAAATGCACTTTATTATCAAAAATATAAAATAAAACTGGCACAGATGACTTTTGGGAAATTCATGTTGCATTGAGTTAAATTTTCCTTTTACTTAAAGGCTGTTGATTATCTTTGCTTGACAATTTATTTTAAGTGTTGTGCAATATTGAAATGCAACTAATGGATTTTTCATAAATCACTACTAAGCTATATCAATTTTTAAAATGCAAGTGTTACGTTTTCTCTACTAATTAGCAATTCTAGACAGCAAGTGTTTACAAAAATGGACTAAAAGATGACTTTGGTCAGTTTTCCATCAAACTAGCTTGCTGAAATGCTCTCCTAACTTTTTTAGGTTCACTTTATACTTTCACTTGTGTGAGCCTTTAACTCCACAAAAGGAATTAGGAGTCAGGATTGGTACTTACATTGTGGCACAACATCATTGTCTAAGCAGGACTGGATGGTGTATTCCATTTACATATGTTAGGGTGAATATGTCTAGCCTGAGAGAAATATTAATGTTCATGTACATTTTTGTCTTTCAGAACAATGGGTCACTTGCTTGGTGCCAGAATCATAAACAGTGTTCAAAGGTAAGTCCGTTTTTTTCCTCTCTCATTTATGCTACCTATCTGCTTTCAGTCTCTTGTGTGTGGAGCAAGTGCTTTTCTTCCTTAGCCTGTTTTCAGAAGTGTCTGTTTATATTTTATTTGGAAACCTCAACCTGTAATAAAATATCAAAAATAAAGCCAAGTGATTTACTCTTTCAGGACAAAGGAACCATGTTGGGGATACATATCAAGCGTAGTTAAACAAACATAATTCTGTCATTTTAAGTAAGTTTACACTGGCTAGAAACTGGTGTCTCATTTGTGGTTTTTTCAGTGTTTTTGGTCAGAAGAAAGTAAAAGAGAGAGTTATTGACAGTCTTTATTAGACTTCAGACAAAGTCTACAAAGTAGACTTTGTTTGAAGTCTGACAAAGACTGTCAATAACTTAAAAATCTTCCTTTAACGGCACCAGGGTATTTCAGCATTCAACATTTCATTCAGATTGAGCGTTTAATTTTTATCTTGAACCTGAGTTTCTTTGAAAGTATTCTTGACACAAATCTCAGTGGCTCTACTGATACCCCTTTCCCATTCTAGCACTTAAAGGGTAGATGAGCTAATTGTCCACTGATTCTCCTTTGCAAGGGTCTTTTTATGGTGTCTGGATGGAAGCAGCAATTATTGGGGAGCTTCAGTGGGTCAAGTAGAGTTGCGCATTTATTGCTGACTGTTCATAAACATCATGGAAGCTGCATTCATTGGAAATTTGCCTAAACATCCTAAAAGTGGATTTCTACAATTATTTAGGCCTTTTAACTTAAATAATTATTCTTTATTCATGAAGGTTGTACTGAAAATGGAATTAGGTAGCATTGTTCTGTATTGTTTCAATAATGCAATCAATACTAAATGCCGATCCTAACACTTGATTTTAACACGTGTTGATTTCTTGTATACGTTTAGAGTGAGATTGCAAATTCGCTACTCTAGCTTCTGTTGACAGAAAAGGGATTGGAAATGGGCTGATTTTTTTACTGTTTTCTGTTGCAGGTAAATAAAGTCCATTGCTTTTATCAGTATTACAATCCAAGGTATAACAGTGTCAATATAAGAAAAAAATGGAACATTTCCTATTAGCTGTGCCATACTGCTAAGGATTTCACTTCTGCAATAAAATCTTATAATTCTTAAAATTCTTCTTGAAAACCCCAAACATGTGTTCCAAGGACATATTTCATGACAACTGAATTGCCTTTGCAGGAAAGCCATGAGGGCCTTGTTCCACAGTGATCCTGATACAATTTTTTTAAAAATTTAGTTGTGAAGGCTACTATGGTAAGTAATCTGAAAGGTTTTTCCAATGGTTTATGTCTACCCAACAAAGAAGGAATCATACAAGAAAAGTAGTCCAGGTTTTAAAGCAGGGCTGAAGTTACAGGAGTATCTCTTTGAGTCACTCCCAAGTTTATCGAATCCACATAAGGTGTATATAAGCTGACATGAATTTTATCTTAAAATTGAATCAGTATCTTGAAACTAGTGTAAGAATGCTACAAATTAATATTATATTGTATTACAAAACAATGATAGTTTAACTTTTAAATTATTTAACATGTGCTTTGCAGTCATGTTACCCTATGTTTTTCATGCTTTCTTGGGAAGGTAATATATTTTCCTTAAGAAAACAGCTTTGCCGTTTAGAAAATAAATAAATATAAACTTGGCCAGATTGTTAGCAGAGCTCAGCTTAAGCATAATGTCTTTTTGGGATGGCTTTGATTTTCTGTGTTTTGCAATCTGAAGTTATACAATTGCTTTAGCTAACTGAAATTTCCAAAGTGATGCAGGGCATTCAGTTAACCTTTTAAAAATGCAAATTCCTTTCACTGCTTTTCAGCATTTCAGTGGAGGATTCCACAAGGAATGGTGTTCTGCTTAACCTTACTACAGCTAACATGGAAAGCCATACTGGAGATACAAGGGTTAGGGGGAGCCTTGGCTGCTGTAGCGATGAGATCCTGGAATTCAGTATTGGGCAAGAAGGAGGCAGGGCAGCAGGTAAGATAGTAAGCGTGGATTTCAGGAGGCCAAACTTTAGCCTTTTTAGGGATCTTCTTGGAAGAATTCTATGGGAACAGATCCTTTGGGGAGGAGGGGTCTAGGAGAGCTAGTTGATCTTAAAGATCACTTCTGCAAGGCTCAAGAATGATGCATCCCAGTGAGCAAGAAACTGGGCAAAGTGGGCAAGAGACCTGTGTGGATGAATAAAGGACTTGTGTAACTTCTCCAGTGTAAGTAGGAAATACACAGGAGATGGAAGCAGGGTCAGGCCACTTGGAATGAATATAGAGATGTTGTCGGAGTGAGTAGAAATGAGTCAAGTATGGCCAAGACACATCTGGAATTAATGGAGTGGGGACTGTGGTGACAGAGGACAAGGAGAAGGCAGAGTTGCTGAATGCCTTCCTTGCATCAATCTTCACTGACAAGATCAGCCTTCAGGAATCTCTCACACAGGAGACCAGGATAAAGGAGCGTTGTAAGGAAGACTTTCCCTTGGTCAGGGAGGATTGGGTTAGAGAACACCTTGACATCCACAAGTCCATTGGGCTCTGATGGCATGCACCCACAAGTGCTGAGAGACCTAGTGGACACCACAAGTAGGCCAACCATGATCACCTTTGAAAGGTTGTGGGAATCAGGGGAGGTGCCTGAGGACTGGAAGAAAACATATGTCACCCCAAGCCTTCAGAAGAGGCAAGAAGGAAGACCTGGGGAATTTACCAACTCAGTCTCTGGAAGGGTGGTGGAGCACCTCACTTTGAAGGCCATCTCTGTCCACATGGATGACAAGTAGTCCTTGACCAACCCAATTGCCTTCTACAGTGAAACAACTTACCTGGATGGATGAGGAAATGCAGTGGATATTTTCTACCTCAATTTCAGCAAGGCTTTTGACACATTTTTGCAATATCCTTATAAACTCAGGAAGGAAGGACTGGATGGATTGAGAACTGACTGACTGGCAAATTGCAGAGGCATGTAATCAGTGGCACAGGGTCTGGCTGGGGCCTGTCACTTGTGATTTCCCCCAGGGTTCATTACTGGGCCCAGTATTGTTTCTCTTGTTCATCAGTGACTTGGATGAGAGAGCACTCCTCTGTGAGTTCAGTGACAACACAAAGCTG
>VWYP01032737.1:102271-208905 GCA_013400435.1 Pycnonotus jocosus | reverse complement strand
ACTTAAATTAATAATGCAGAGGAAGCACTGTTCAGCAAAATATAGACCCCCAACACAGAATCCAAGGAAAAATTAATTGATAATTCACGTATCAAAACAAAGAAGTAATTTCACACCTAAGATTACAAAACAAAACAAATACTATGTCAATGCAAGCAATTCTACTGCACCTACAGG
Organism: Pycnonotus jocosus; assembly: GCA_013400435.1. NCBI lineage: Eukaryota > Metazoa > Chordata > Aves > Passeriformes > Pycnonotidae > Pycnonotus > Pycnonotus jocosus. The sequence goes on along the minus strand of VWYP01032737.1, from coordinate 208,728 downwards.
GTTTTACTAGATCCATTACTTGGGGAAGGTCCATCTCTTGTTCGATCTTCTGATATTTGTATTGCTTCCTCCATGGCAGCAAGCAACCCATTGCCTCCTTCTCCTCTCAGAGCAGGACCAAAACATTCAGGTCGGCGAATAAGCAGTCTGACTACAACATTAGCATTCTCCTCCACACTCTCTCCTACCACGCAGAAAAAATATCAAGATACAAGATTATACATATCAAAAAGAGTTCTGAAATATAATCAGAAAAAGGTACACAAAAGAGCAGAATGCATAGATACTTTTTACTATACAACAATTTAAATATCACAACAGTTATATAAACACACATACTCCTGTATTATTGTGATGAAATTTTAAAAAAAAAAAGTTTTAATTCAAAATTATTTAGAGCCAAGGAATTAACTATGTAGTAAAGGACTTTTAAAGCATCACTAAAACCACTGAATTTTAGTAACAATTCAATCAAGTGCAATGGTTAATGAGGGGACCACTATAATTGCTTGAACACTAAAACTGGACTATCTAAATCTTCATTAAAAGATAGGGGCTTGGCTCTATATCTACCATGAATTTATCACAAAAAGATTTAGGACACTCTGCTCTACTTCCAAAGGAGATGTGGGCATTTCAAAAATCAAAGCTGGATCAAAAAAATGGGACACAGGTTCACAGGACCCTAGATTCCCATTTCACAAGTCATATAAGTTAATGTGTGTCTTAAACAATTCTACTCAGGTTCTTTTAATTCACAGTCACCACAGTCACCAAGTTGGCTTGTATTACTATTTAAAATTACAAACTTTTTTGGATATTAGAGGAAGTTATAAAATATTTAGGCTTCTACTCTACCATTGCAGAAAACAGCAAAACGAAGAAAATCCAAGTATCGTTCTCCTTCAACTGGATTCCATCCAATGTCTGGGTAGCCTTTACAAATCAACAAAGGACAACTCTGCAACCCACATCCAGCCAAGTAGCGAACCACCTAAAAGCAAAATAAGATGACAAAGATATTAATTGTGGAAAAAAAAGAAGTGCAGCTTCAAAGAAGTACCCTCATACATTGTCAAGATATTGTATCCACAACCATTTATCCCTTACAAAACCGTATCATGTTTTGGGCAAATCAGAAGAGCATCCTCTTAGTTCACTTTTCCACTATTTTCCTGCTCCCGCCATGAACTGCAAGACCTACTTATCTCAATTCCATCATTTCTCTCTCTAGAATTATACTTTGCTATGTTACCTCATTTCTCTTGCAACTCTGAACAAATTACAAATTAGTCAGTTTTGCAACATTCCCCAACCACACACCATCCATAATCGAAAACACTTCTTTTCTGAAGAATAAAACATCTACTCTTTTATTCTGACCATTCATTTTCACTTGCCTTTTTCTTCCTTTCTTTTTTAAACACATAGCAGTAACACTCCCTGTAATTCAGGACTATAGTCTCAGTAGTAGTTTTCAGTTGGCCTTTTCCTTTCTGAACTGTAAGAACTGTAAGCACAGCCTTGAGCCAGTTTGGACAGCTCCTGGCTGAGCACTTATAAGAACGGTAAGACTGAAAATGTCCTTTCCATGGTCCATCTTCCTATTCCAAGAGAGGAACATCTGCACTTTTATTACTCCTGACACATGTTCTCCTATAAAGATTATATCATCTCCACAATTTGAGGTCTTTGAAAAGAAATTGGATATTGTAATTCCTCTGTCTTTTCTAATGGAAGAGTTTTTAATGTCTACCTTGAATCTGTCTTTCCATTATTTAACCTGCTTTTTTTATCCACTACTGACAGAGTAACTATTATTCTATTCCTCATTGCAGCAGCAATTATCATATACTACACCTTTGTCACAGGTTCTCTTGAGGGTTTTATTCTTTAGTGTAATTAATCCAAATTTCTTCACCTTTTCTAAAACAGGTTTAAATGTTAGGGGAAAATATGACAGATATAGACAGATACCTCTATGAAAATTTATCATATATTGTAACAAGTTGTCACAAAGATCCAAGTGATCTCTATTGTCTTATGTCACCACTGCATGTCACCATTCAAATGAAAATCAAAGAAAGATTGTAGCAATAACTTTTTGTTTGATATGGACTCCACTACTGCAAAATTTAAGTTTTTAAGCAATTTCTTTTGGCTGCAACTGTGTGTGTAATCATTGCAAACTCAGTTCAACTCTTCAGACCACCAGCAGAAAGAACAACCAACCAGATTCTCAGTCTTCCCCCAAAAAGTACCAGAAATTCCCATATAATCTTGGATTCTGCTTACTCCAAGAAACTGACATCTTCTCCCCTCCACAGGGGAAAAAAACATGCCCGATGAAGAAGCTACCAACCTTCTCCAGATCAGGCTCTCTTAAAGCCAGAGCAAGTTCATTGTTATCCATTACAGACGCTGCGGCAACATCTAAAGGAGTTGATCCTCGCATAGAAGGAGAGGCTGTTAAAACAACATTTAGTTTTAACACCAATTTAATAAACCCCGACAACGTCATAGGAAATGTATTATCTTTTTTAAAAAAAGAAACAACGTTTTGTCACTAGTCAGCACATGATTATAAATACATAATTTATACATCTTAGTTTATAATAAATCATCAGGCGCTTGCAAGAAATTTCACACTAGTATATAAAAATACAAAAATACGAAATATGAATGGTCAAGCTAAGAACAGTTTGCCTCACAGATTTCTCTTCTCATCATATACTTTGTTTTAAGCTCTCATTCTCATTTTCCTGACACAACTCTGTTTTGAGGAAAATGCAGTAATGATTTTATGTCAAATACACTGGCATGCCACCAAATCTATTGAAATAGAAAATATCTTTATTATTTAAAATATAAGCTTATAAGTTGTGTATTTCTCTTAAAAATGGTGGTAAATATAGCATTTAAAAAACCTAAGGTTTTCATATTGACACTGCAAAGGCATTTTATTTGGGCTCTTCCTCTTCAAAAAGAATTTGAGTTTACACTTCTGTTCTATGCCTTTACATGAATACATTTTTGATCATTAATAAGATTACCATGATGACTCCTAAATACTTATATATTGTCAATTTCAAGTACTAAATTAAATAAGGATAAATGTATTTCCTCTACAACACTTCAGGCAAGAAAAGGAAACACATTAAGAAAGTTTCAAGGTTCACTTCTGGGCATCTAATCAAGCAAATGAGTTCTGTGTTTCTCCCATTGCCATAGCTGTGTACTGACCAGTACACAGAAAAAAGTGTAGGGATGCCAGCTTGAGCAGTGAGAGGTAAGCCTTAATGAAATGCTTCCAAAAGTTATCAATTATTCTCTTTTTTAAAAACTGGAATATATTCTGTTCCTCAAAACTACCAACTAACCACTAAGTCTCCCTGACTGTTGAGGCATATACGACAAAGTGTACTAAATTAGCTCAACTTAATGCTGCTGTCAGGGGAGCTGTTTAGAGTTAGCAATACAGTTAATGAAGGTATTTTGCATGGGAAATAAGAGAAACTTCAATACATAGTGCGTAAACAGAGGGATGCAGAAAAACACAGGTGGTTTCATCTATAAATGAGCAGGAAGTTTTAAATTCTATTTTAATACATACCAAGGCCAACACTGCTGTTTTCCAACAAATAGCTAAGATGATCAAACATAGCTTTTTGATTCTGCCTGCTGATGCGGCAAAAATAACAAAGAAAACGACAGCAGTTTGCCACCATCTTTGGGAAAGTGATTTCCTAAGAAACAAATGAAAACAGACTTAAGTTCAAACTCTAATACAGACATAAAACATGCAAAGGATCATTTATTTAAAGTCTTTTAACATACTAATATGTTGGTGTTGTACTCATTGCCCCTCAGGGAAATTAACTGCTTAGGTTTTTCACTGGAATCAACAGGACTGTCTCAGGGTATTATTAACACCTTAAGCTTCAAAGATCAAGGTATAAGCTTTAAACACTAAAGCTGGGATCACCTACAGATTCTAGATTCAAACATAAAAGAAGATGTATACTCAGTTTCATGGAGTAATACTGAGTTGTTTCTTAATTAGTTAATAAAAGCATCTCCCCTTTAAAACATAATAAGCATAGAAAGTGCTACAGTTTCCTCTTTAAAGCATCTGAAATTACAATGCTAATAATACCTTCCTCCGGAATGGAAGATTCTTTAGATTCTTCTAAAAGAATTATTCAGCTATTATATTAATGGAAATTAGTAAGACGTTATGACCCCAGTACCTCCAGTGACAGCTCAGCGCCTTATAGGAAAAATCTTTGAACAGCTCTATCCTAAACTCGCTGCCTTCTAACAGTAAATTGCTTTACCTTGGATTCTCCTCCACCAAGCACATTCACCATCACTTCCATGACAGTTTCATGCATGCCTAAAGCTCTCATGAGATTTGGATGTTGGTAAAATACTTTATTATTCATGATGTCTCTACAGGAAAACAAAATAAAAAAATGTTATGGACCAGTAGTTCACCTATTATGTTATTTGCAAAGCTGATTTACTGTGTAATTCTTCACCACCCTTTGAAGTAAAAAATTACCTCAGGGACTTTTCCTGTTGAGTTTCAACTTCTCCTTTCTATTTTTTATGCACATTGTGGAAGAACGTGACCTTTGTTTCTCCGTAATATAGTTAGTGCACTAATTACCCCTTGATTACACTGGAGTAGAAGACTCTTATTTTCATTAGAAATACCATTCAGATCTAAAACTATGTTCTGACAAGACCATCATCAAAACTGCTATATTATTTAAAATTTTAAACTCACTTATGCAATACTTTTTGAAAGAAAATCCTTTTGAAATTATTAAAATATTGAGATATTTTCTATCTGCCATCAAAAGAAAAAAAACCCCTAGGGCAAAGAGGTATCCAGCTAACTTCTAAATGTCCAAACCACAAGCTGCACAAATATTACTCATGAGTAATTGTTCAGTAGAACTCTTCTCTTCTACAGATTTCATCAGAACAGATTTTCATATTTAAAATCAGACTTTAAGATCGTAATGTCAATATTTTATTTGACATGGTAGGTCCAATAAAAATGTCTAGTTTAAAGAGTAATTAAGTTTATAAAAACTATAATTAGTCTTGAAATCAAATACAACCCATAAATTACTGTGAAAGCAATTAGGTCATGGGAGAAAAGGATTAGCAGGTCACTAGAGAAAATACTGTTGGCAACTGTTCAAATTATGCTGTATGTTTTAAACAGTCTTTTATTTTATTTTTTTTCCTTCCTGACCAAAAACTCCCTCACTCAGGAAAAGAAAATACAGCCTTTTAAAAGATGAAATGTAAAGAAGTCTTTTTGATACTGAGTTTTTGACTCCCAGTAACTTTTTTCCCAAAACCTAAAACTGAACTTTGTATCAGTGATGACGCCTCCAAAACCTGTCTCATCTCCTTTCTGCAATAATGCTTCAGGACTGGAAAAAGACATCAGTGGTATCAATCTTCCAAGACATTCTAAACTCCTCTTTATCTGCAGCAGTTTTTTTTACAGGAAGCAGTACAGAAAGTCAAAATGTCATCTCAAGGGCTGGCCAGCAGCATTGCCCTACTTTGCAAATTACATCCACTTCCAGTGTTCTGTTTAAATGTGAACTGTATTAAAAAATGTCACACTTAAGGAAAAAAAAATCTTAACAGCATTTCTGAGGAAACTGAGTTTTAAAGCAGCAATAAGTAACACTTCCATTTCTTGACTGAAAGAAAGGAATACCACTCACAGCAAAAACAAAGGCATTTCCAAATAGGCGCTGGAGCTCAGATTAGCCTATAAAAGGTATGAATAGTACAGCTGGGTAACCTACAAGCTAAACAAAACTTTATGGAGACTACAAGAAAGGTGATAGGAAGAGGTAGTGAGAATACTGGCTTAACTTACACCAGACTTCTATGTATCAGCAAAAACATAGTTAACATTAAATAGATTCAGAAAATCTTGGTTCCTAATGCACAGTAGAAAATTTTGGGGGAAAAAATGTGTAAGAACTAAACACAGAACATGACATGAAAACCAAATCTAGTAATCACTTACTCATTTTAGACTTCATAAACTGGAGTGACATGAAACATTTTCAATTTGTATAAAAAGGTAGATCTAGAAATGCCAGTACTTTGTGTCTCTCGACAGATGCCAGACCCTTCCTTTTGCCAAAGCATTACCATGAGTATGCCAAAGACTTCAAAAATCATGAAACATTGAGGAAACCTCCTGGTAACCTAAGTAGGCATTGTTTATAATGACAATATGAAATTATTTACAGACATTATTTGGATATTTGAGGTTTTCAGTAAGCTAAAAAAAAAGTATTCTGCACATCGAAAGTTTTTCTTTTGCTTGCATTCCTGGCATTCTTTACATAAGGCTGTCTTTGGTTCTCATTGGTCTTGCTGACTGGAGATTTTCAATAGATCACAGCTGATGCTTACTATCAAAAGACATCTCTTTGAAAAACATGAGAGGAAAAAAACCTCAACCAATTTCTTTTGTGCTAGAGACTATCATGTTTGCTTTACTGTTTCTTTCAACTGACCTCTTTATTACCCTATACCTCACTATTATTAATCATATAATTAGAAAGAATAACAGTGTGTGAGCTACTTCCTAGCTCAAACATACCATCTACATTTAGTGCAATTAAAAGGATGGCATATGTGCAGACATGGGGAGGCACAACTCCATTGGCTGACTGTTGCAGGAAATCATGTCAAGAGCCAAAAGTCAGTGCATTCATGAAAAATGGATAGTATTCTCGACAGGATTCTTCAAAGCCATACTATTTAAAATGTAGTAATAAGATAGGTTCTGATATCATAAAATATTACATATATCTTTTCAACTTTTTTCAGAAGTCTTACTGAAGTCGAGTGCTTCTCTCTCCATATGATACATATAATGCTGCAAAGGCTTTATCTTACTACTGAGGATACTATGTAACTGAGAGTAGTGTCTGCATTTACATCCATATTCAGATTCAAACTTCATGTACAACCTCAGCCATAACCATACAGCAAATAACAAAAAAAACCCCAAAACAAATCTTTATATAAAGAGAAGTTACACTCCAGTTATTTACCCTAATCCACGAATCATAAGCTTCTCCTCTTCCTTCCCCATTCTGACACTAAGCAAGGAACGGATTTGGCCAAGGGATGCCAGCAGATTGATGGTGTCCTCCACAGACACGCTATTTATGGTGTAGGTCTTTGGCAGGGCTCGAACCAGGCCACCAATACCATCATACTGGCGATGCAGCAACACAAACATGGCCCTCACTAACTCCGGGTCTTCTATCACCGACTCCTGGGCCCAACGCACCATCGTGTCCGAAATCAACTGCTGGAGGGTGGCTGTGAAGAAAATAAATCACAGAATACCATTAATTGCTCATCTCCCTACTGCTAGTCCCTCAGAACCTGCTATACAACATGAATTAGAATGAATTCAGTTCCTAAGGAGGATCTTTTTCTTGGTATTTTTTAGCAGTCTATCAAAGAAAAATGAAACCACAGGAGAGAAGCAGAAATATCTCAAAACCAAACGCCTACACTAAAAATGAAAATTAAACAAAAAAAAATTATGAAGACATACAGGATGCTCAGAAAATCATCAGGTTTATTTCTGTATATTGCTTTCAATATTTTTCTATGAATATAGGTCTGAAAGCTCTTTTAGCCTACTATGAAGTAAGGCTGGAAAATTATACTGGTAGTATATGTAAATTACATATTATTTATTTACATGTCTAAGCTCTGTATCTACTTAAAGTTTTATAATGTACACAAGGAAATAATTTATCTTATTACTTTGCCAAAGACAAAGGCCCTTCAAAAGAAACAAAGACACTAATATTAAATAAATGGCACATCAGCATTTGCATACTCCCAATTAAGTCTCTAAGGAAGCAAGAAACCTGTATCTGGTAGTGTCTCTGATAATCTTTATTAGCTGGGATATATGTGTATTTGGGAAAGATATGTTGATATAGAGAAGCTATGTAATTGCAGATAAGGTAATTCTAGGTTAACTCAAACTATCAAACAAAAAGAAAAGTACTTACAGAAAGATACTGAAGAAATAGGCATTTACAGAAAATAGAATGTTTAACAAAGAGAATTTGTGCTAATACAGGGAAAGGGTAAAAAATAGTAGTAGTAACGTATTTCATTGTTACTGTCCAGGCACTGTACTATAGGTGTTTTCATTGACACAGAGCATAGCATTTTTTTTTAGAGTAAAAACACTTTTAAAATAAGGAAAAAAGTTAAATGTGTCTGGGCTGATATTTCAGGATGACTGAAATAATAACAAGAAGGGACACAATGCTTTTTTTTGTGTGGGTTGGTTTGTTGCTTTGTAATGAAGAATCCCAGGAGCAGGCAATCACTTTGTTCCTGTTTTGATAACCGCAATACTGCATTTCAACTACCTGTAAGCAAAGACTACTGATCTGTTTGTCTAATATGATAGTCTTTCTACTAATATGAGAAAGAGAGAATCAGGTTCCACGGAGCTTTTATGCTTACTACAAGGAAAAAAAGGAAGAGCTAAGATTCATCACCAGATTCTGCATGGGCCTAACCTCTAATTGTCACATAAAAATTGAGAACATTTGAAACCACCATGTACTACAAAAAAAGATGAAAATAAAAGCAACACTGACAAGAAGATAAATAAAATTTAAATAGTCAGTTGGCACCAACTGCAGAACTAGGATGCCACTGGCAGTGATTCTTATCAAGACAAAAAGGCAGAAAGTATCAGAAAAAATGATAGAACATAGTTACAGTCAGCAAATCTTGAATTTTAGGTTGGGTGGGGAGGCTTCTGCTAATTACAGTCTAATTGCAAACTATTTCATATGGTAATCTTCATGAAAATAACTGATTTGAAGCTGCTGCAGCTGAGGAAGTTCTCATAAAGCAAGACCTTGCTACAACTACTAGGTCTGCACTAATTCTAATAAAAGCAAGATACAATCTGAAAAATATATGAACCGACAAAAGATACGGGGCAGAAGTGCCACTAAAAGATATTTTCCTTTACATCCCACTGGGAAACAAATCTGCCTAATAAATCCATCTGTGCTTGCTTTGAATTAAGCTACTAACTTTAAGGTGCACAGATATTTCACTAAAAATACACCTTGTTTTGGCTGAAAATGTGTGAAAAACTTCCTGGTCTGCTTCTTTACCCTTTTGTAATTAAGTAGCAATAAACTGATTTAATTTTGCTTACAGGATGTCTTGTCATCTTCATCAACTGCCTTCTCAGCTTGTTTCTTCTTCAGATATGTAACTTTTTCCATAAGGTATAGGAGGCGACCCCTAATGGTTGAGTCACTGTTGCCATCCAAGGTTCCATCTTCATCTAGTTCAATTCCTGAAATTTAAAAAAAAAAAAAAAGGCACAAAGTAGTGAAGGAATAAAATTAAGCAAGCTGCAGACATCTTGTGTGGACAAACATAATTAAACTGAACTGTTGTTCTGCTCTGAGAGTTTTATATGGGACATGCTTAACCAATACTTGGAACAAGTATAAAGCAGGCATATGTGCCAAGCAGGAAAGTGCAGATAAACCTTAGCAATTTAGCATATAAATTGTGTGATGTTATACATAAAACATACAATAAATATATTTCCCCCCGTATGCATTTTTCCCCACTAACACTGATGCCTGTCTTTTGGACATATGTAGCTCAGAAGTGTAGACATAGTCCCTAGAGATACAGTGTGGTTGAAGTGATAGTAGTAAAGATTTTTCGGTAAAACATCTAAAAGAAGTGAAAAGTTACAACAAATATACTTTCCAGTGATCAGTCAGAAGAAAGCAGCCACCTTCACAATACAGTGCTCTTTCATGACATTACTATAAACAAGCGAAAAAAATGTAAAAACAATTAATGTGAAGATTCACAGGACAGCCATGTTTTGAATGAGCCTTTAGAGTCCAGCCTTCCAGCTCAAAACAAGTTCAACTAGGGCAAATTGCCCAGGACCCTGTCCAGTGAGGTTTTGAACATCTCGTAAGGTAAAGAGACTCCAAAACCTCTCCAAGCAACCTGTCCTTGAGTTCCATCACCCTACAGTAACAAACAAGTAGAATCTCCTGATTTTCAATTCGTGTCACTAGACATCTCTGAGGAAAGTCTGTCTTAGCTTTCTAAACTCCCCCTGCCCAACAGGTATTTATATACATTGATACCATCCCTCTTTGAGCTTCCTCTTCAAGTTAAACAAACCAGTCTTCTCATCCTCTCCTTGTACAAAAGATGGTCCAAGGATTTAACTATCTTTGATGACTCCTCCCTGGCCCCACTGCAGTATGGCCATGTCTCCTTGTTCTGAAGATCCCAGCTTTTGTGCAAAGTTACTTTCTAATTTGGTCCCTAGCCTGTCCTTGCTGTAGGAGTTATTCCTTCCCAGGTGCGGGACTTTATACTTCCTAACACTGAACTTCATGGGATTCCTATCAGCTCATTTCTCTTTTTTTAAACCTACTGATTCATGCATACATTGCAGAGGAATTCAAAATCCTGACCTGTACCTATTACTCACAATGAGTCCAAGTAAAAATGTCATTCAATCATTTTCTAGATTTTCCAGTTTCCAAAATAAGTTCTGAAGTTGGGGGTTTTGTGGAGAGTTGTTTAGCAGTCTTCAATTTTATAGGATGTTTCTTCATTACATAACACCATTCTCAATTTATTGCATCTGGTTCTAGTTGTCTGATTTTTTGTATTAGATGCAATTCCATTTTTATTAAAAGTTATTTTGTTACACTTTGTTGTAACAGGGCAGTTGATGCTACACTAAGCAATGATCATCAGTAAATTACTATTACACACTAAATCATATTACAAAATTATTTGGATGGCAGTCCCCTCAACCAAACTAAAGAGTAAAGAAATGTCTTATTACTTGGAACATAGAGATAGCCTGAAATTAACCAAATTAAATGTTTGTTTTCCCACAGCTACACTACTCCCTGAGCTTTAGTTGTGCTTTTTTGATTTGAAAACTTTCAATACATTATTTCTCAACCATTCCACAAAATGTGAATCCTCAAGTGGTGGCTGACTAAGCAAGCAAACATTGGACTTAGGATGCTAATTGTTTTACTTATTTTGCAATATACAGAGTAATTAGTTCTGCTCTATGATAATGCACCCTCTGACCCACAAAATTCATTTTCTACGTGTAGATAATGCAAATTCCTATTTTCCCCCACACGAAAAAGGTAAGGAAAGAAACTATGTTAAGTAATTTGAACAGAGAATAATGGCAAACAACTAAAAAATTGGAAAGAATCAAAATATAAAGCTTGTTTTCCTTTCAAATGTTCATCTAAATGACTTATTTCATCTGCATTTTCTTGTGTTACCAAACACAAGAAAATTATTGAAAAGCTGGAAAGCATCCAACAATGACCCACTGACATCTGGACCGTTTGCCCCATAAGGAGAGAAAGAAGGAACTGAGTTTGTCAGCCTGCAAAACAGATGTTTATGGAGCAAAACATACAGCATTCCCTTCTAGTTTAGCCAGATAAGGATAAGAGTAAGAATGTTTCCTTGGTTTTGACTACAAACTAATTATCTTTATTTGATAATATGTATCATTTGTACAGTGTAATTTACTGACTATTCAGTTGATGCTTCTTGATGAAATTACTCACAAAGTTGCTTCTAATGCTAATATAATTTAAAAAGAAAAAATATTCAGTAACAAGACTTACCACAGTGTGTCATTAGGTCTTCATGGAAATCCAAGAGTTGATCCCGAATTTCTTCAGGGCAAGGACAATCACTTTTATCATCTTTAAAGTTCAGCAGCATGTTAATCTTGGAGAATACAAAGAAAAGACAAATTACACTGATCTCCAAGAGGAAAAATGCTCTAATCAAACAGAACTCTGCAACATGAAAAGCAAATAAAGTGCAACAGGAAAGAAACTGTCCATTGTAAGATGTACCTGTTCCTGGGGAGGGGATCTAAATTCTTTTGTTTTTCTAGCTGTCAGGGCAGCAGACATGTTCAAGGCCTGCATCACTTCATTGTACCGGAAGCGCTGATTCTCTTGGAGCTTGGCCACAAAATCATCGGAAAATGCTACAATGGCTTCTATCCTGTGTCGTACTTGGCAATCACACAGGTACTGGAGCAGGTGACACATCTGAGAAAACAGGATTGTACAAGACATGAGCTGGCAAGCTAAGAAATACCTTCTGCATATTACACAAGTAAGGATGGGTTCCCTACAGCAACAGCTACTACCAAATAAAGTGTCTGGATCATTCAATGCTGTTATTCACTACACTTAAAGCAATCTTACACAAGGAATATCTGGCATCTGCAAGGGATTAATGTGCCTCAGACATAAATAAAGTTACAAGATAATGGATTTACCCCTTTCTTCTATGGAATTTCTCTTCTGTTTGGATCCATAAAAATGAGGAACTCACTATCAGTGGCATTGAGCAAGTAATTCTTTTTAATGAAACCATAGTTACTTGATCTATGGTGAGCAAGTTTATATCCTCAGAAAGATATTAAATCTTCTAGTTTTCTGTAAGGAAATTACCTCTCTATTTAACAAAAAAATATTAATTTTAAAATACTTTATTCCTTGAAAGATAAATTACCACATGAAGAAAACAGGAACAATCGCTATCAAAAGAGGGTTTTTACCTGTAATTTAACAGGCTCTGGCAGTTTCATCTGAAGGAGTCCTTCCTTTGGCATTTGCTCCCCTCTGGTTTCTTCCTCTCCTTCTTCTGATTTGAGCTCATCTGAACCAAACTCCTTCTCTGAGAAATCAATTTCATCCTCCTGGCTCATTGCTTCTTTGAAAACCCGGGGCTCAATCAACTGCAAGATGTGTTTCAGGTCCTCATTGTGGAAGATTCCCATAATTAGGAGTGTATAAAAGAGCTTGATGAGAGGGACAAACAGAAATTCTGTAGAACCTCCAACCGGATCTCTGACATGAAGGCTTCCCTCCTGGACAGCTTCAGTCAGCATCTCTATGGTTTTGGCCTTCAAAATTTCCAGAGGGAATTCAGGACTGAACTGAAAGCATTCACTGCTAATGCTTACAAAACTCGGAGAGGAAAACTGCATTCTTGGCCTTAATGAAGTGCTCAGTCCTATACCAGGAAGGCCATGTTTTTTGTTTTCATCAGGAAACAAAGTAATACTCTTGGTCTCATCTGTCATTGGAACTATGAATTCATTATTCATCATCAGCCTGGCAGTTGCATAGGTATTGAGATGGATGTCAATGAGCAAGTCATAATATCCTGCACGTAGTAATCCTGGCATGTATTTATTCTCAATCGCATAGAGGAGCTGAGATTCATCCACATGGCTACACAGAGCATGGGCCACTCGGTTGTTGCCTAAAGCACAAACAGCTGAATACAACCGGAGGGTGTGGTAGTGAAATTTCAGCAATTCTTCTTGTTCTGTCAGCTCTAAAATATCAATTGTTCTGCAGAGAAGAAAAAAACAACATAGTAAATCCCATATGCCAAAATATTTTTTGAACATATTCAAACTTCTCCCTAAGGATAACATTAGCACAGTATCAGTTCCAGGGATGGGCTTTTTCCACATTTCAGCTTTCACATCAGAAACACTGTCAATGTAATAATCAAGACTAATAACAAAGCTTAATTGCAAATTTATTCAAGTCACTCCTAAAATCATGACTTAAACTACTTTCAGTGGGAAAAAAAATCCCAAGTATTTACTTAACACAGAATATTTTTTCCTACTATAAAGAATTCATGTAACTGAAAATTCAGGTTTTAAAACTAGTTGGGGTTAAGATATTTATATAATTTACTAGTTTTAAATCTGGGAGTGCAAAGTGGCAACAGACTACGTTTAAAGAGAGTTCAGTGCTGGAGTTCTTGGTGACTTAGTTTTCAGTTTAGGCACTGGCAAAATGCTCAGATATTTGGGTAACAAGGAAATCACAGAGTTAAAATTTCTTCAATTGTTTTAATTAAATTTAGGAAAATTAAAGCAATGGAGTAATTAAACTGGTCACAAATCTTGAAAATCTCTACAAAACCAGATTTTTGCTTATTTCACAGATTAATAATTTATAAACAGAGTTTCTTTCATTTTCTTTGCAAATCTGCATATGCTATTAAAATGTTTGGAGAGAAATTGGGAGAGGTTGGAAACAAGGTAAAAGAAGGTAGACTTTAAAACACAGGAAATTTTTAATATCAGTTAAATCAAAACACATTGTCTATATTTACATGTGTTATAATTACAGAGAAGACCTTATCTTGGGCCTTTCTTACACAGATGGCATTACTTGACTAGGTTCACAATCCCAGCAAAACTCTGATACAGTACAAAAGAAACATTAACCTGTTTTCCTCAGGAATATGAAGGGCCATGAACTGCAAAGGATTCAGGCACTGTATCATCCAGCCCTGACGTTCGCTGATGCGAGACACATCCACCTTCAAAAAGTGGTTTGGCACTCTGCTCCAAAGCACGTGAGTCAGAAACTGGACATGGAGACGTGGAGGACATTGAGAGACTGGGTTTTTGTGTTCACTTTTGAATAATCCAGCAGATAATGGCATTACATTCTGGAAAATTCCAAGGGAAGAGACAATTAGCTTCCTCATCTTTACCAAATACTGCATTTCTTGTCCAGAAATATACTCAATATATAGTAGAGTAAATGCAGGAAATCAGCACTTTCACTAGCTTTTAAACAAGCTAGGAACTGTTGGAAGGCTAGCAGCAAGACAGCATTTTCCATATTTGTTTTCTAAGAACAGCCAAATTTGAAATAGAAATTTGACTGACACATGTGGTTCGTTCCTTGGACTCTACTTTTCTTTTAGCTCATCTAATTACTTAGACATCCAAGTATCCAAAGCAAGGTAGAAAATTTCAGCTCAGCTTTCTTGTGTTCTATCTGAATGTACTTTAAAAAAGATTTTAAAACTCTGATCAAATTCTTCAGATGCACCAGTCATCCTTGCTCTGTTTGTAAAATTAAGATATTTGCTTTACCAACCCAAGTTATTTTGTTTCACCACGAAAGACAAGATTCAGAAAATTCTGATCAATTTCAAACCTTCTTATTCGATGTACTGTATTTTAAATTCATTCAGTATTTAAAACTGAGTTAAGAATAAAAGTATCAATAGCGCAAACACTTGGAATCATAAAAACGTCCCAAATACCAAAAACACATCACAGGAAATAAATGGAAAAAAATAAAATAATTTTATATTATATGTTAGTCCTGAATCTGCACAAAACCAAGCTTTATTTACCTTTATTCTTCCCAATTCAAACTGGAAAACATTGGGACTTGTAGCTTGAGCAAATACAGCAGGAAACAACTTCGTACTTGGTTCAACCTAGATCAAACAAAAGGAAAAATTATTGTCATAACAGTGATGATTATTTTTTCTTACAATCTTGTACTAAAGCCTCTAATGATGCAGGCTAAGGATTCAGTTTTCCCTGTTGCTTCCCACTGCAAGACATCATCCAAAAACACTCACCTGATAGTAGGTGCCTAGTTCCTTGCCATTAGCTGTGAAGGTCAGCAGGCCACTGGCAGCATCAACCAAGCAACCAATCTCCAGCCCATTATTGTTCCGTCCTTGTCCAGGGCTCAGGCTCTCTCCTGCGCACACCATATAGCAGTTGCTGCGTTTTATACTGAATGCCAAAAGATAAATTTATTTATGAATGGTGTGCAAAATTTCTGCAACAAACTAAGAGCAACCTTGCACGGCTGCAGACATACAGGGCCTTGTGGCCGAAAACAATATGGATCACATCCTAACCACTGCCAAAATTCAATGAAACATGGACATCATAACTGAAAAAAATATAAAAACGAAAAATAACAATGTATGAAAATGTTCAAATCTTTTTCAAAATACCAAAGATAAAAATGACTTTGCAAGTCAAGGTTTTAAATCATTTAATGTTAAGCATAACAAAAGCTTGTGGTACACATAGTAAACTCAAGTGCTGAGATCAGCTCATGAACTAATTTTGGCCTCAAAAGTCAGTATTTACAGGATCATAATTTCAAACTACATAGAAAGCTGCACTATTTTACTATTCACTGCCTATTGATTTCACTAGATCATTAGTCCACTGTTTCTTCACAAGTGAGAGCAGGTAACAATTAAATTAGCACTTTCTCCTACTACTGCTGTTTTATTTATTTTATCTACATCAATCCAATTACATTAAGTGGAGTGGATTTACATCTTATAAATTGCAAGTTGCTTGTATGAGTGTAAAATATACATCTTTTTAAGCAAATTGTAACCAACCTCTCGTGAACCTTCCCTTTTTCATCTCCCAGTGTAACTGTGACGGTACGCACTCTGTCCAAGTCAAAGCTTGTGTCATACTGGTGAAAGTCTGACGTAATCCAGCCCACCCAGACATTAGCAGGTTCTTGGCCAGGAAATATTCTCACAGAATAATAGTACTGTTAATAAAAAAATAACATTATCAAATATTAGCATTTGTTCCCCAGTGTGTAAGTTTGATGCAGAATTAATTTGCTGCTCTAAATCTGAAAACATGTGATCTCTTCTAAAGTAGCATAGACTTCTTCAAGTATAATTCACAAGGAAAGCAACAAAGACTATAAACACAAACCAAAATACAGCCAACTAAACATGCATTTTAAAACAAAAACAGGGACAAGATTAAATATGCAGTTTATATGCCTGTATTTAAAGGCTTCTGCATCATAGCACCATAAGCTATATTTCTACAATAACTGCAATTTTTATACTGCATATGGTTCAGTTTCTAGCATCTAATATCTTTTAGAAAGAGAAGAACACATACAGAAGAGGAGTATTTGTTTTCCTCTGAACATTGAAGAATGAGTACTTATGGAGATGATCTTGTCATAGAAAGATCTACAAAACTTTCACTGGGAATTCCATTAAATAAAAGTTCTGAAGAATTAGTAGAGATGTTTTCAAATGGTCCCGAACATTAACCTACTAGTTTAACATGCCTTTTCCAATTTATTCCAGTATTATAAAATTGTTTAATCTTCCTCTTTTATGTCTGGTGTTATCAATAGTAGTTTCAATAATGGATTAAATTAGTATATAGCTTTTCATTTGGAAACAGTTTTAGTCTGACAATCAAATCAAAATAAAAGGGACAAAACAGTATCAACTTAAGTAGAAGTTCAGAACTACCACAGACATTTAGATTGAAAATTACACTGTTTCTGAAACACACACAGCAAGAAAAACCATGGAAATATTTAAGAAACGCAAACCAAACAACTAAAAAACCCCAAACAGCTAAAACATCAATCCTATATTACAATACCGTGGAAGTTTGCATCAAATAATCATAGTCATCTCTATCATCTGCCAGCACATCCTCAGTAAGACGTGCAGAGTGACTCGTGCTATAATCTGGCTTTGTCCTCCTGAGCATAAATCTGCAACAAAAAAAGTAAAATTAAAATCTCTACTAAAAACTCAGTCACAAAGGCAAATTATTCAGAAAACAGAAAAGAGACAAGCTCATTTTAAAAAGCACTTAAATTAATTCTGACCTTAAACTGTATATTCAAAAGTTACTTGTCTGGTCTGTCAGACATGAGTGACCTTTTCCTCTACTTTTAGAAGTGGAGCAGGGAGGGGTGGAAAAAGGTAGCAAGCTACTAACCTTTGTTTAAGACGTGAGGGCTTTTCTTGAACATAATCTTTATGGTTATTCAACTCTGGTTTTGTGGCATCTTTTTCTCTTTCTGTCCGGTCAGGAACTAGATGACCATGAGCAGTTTTCATTAGAACCTCAAAATCAGAATCAGCATCATAATCCTCCAAGTCATTTTTTGGGCCGAAAAGACCAGAGCCTGGTAACCCTCCTGCAGCTGACCTGGAGAACACCTCAGCACATTCAATGGGCATGCTTAATCGAAAAAACATGACATCTGTTTTACTGTTCTGTGAGCCAAAGGACTTCTGTGTGACCTTCAGACAGGGGCAGCTGTCTATGGTGCCATCAATTCTCATCACCTGTGAAAGATAAAGATGTAGTTTTTTTGAAGCTGATGCTTTTTCTGCCACATAAATATTCAATCATATTTCTACAATAAGCATCCATGACCTGCAAAACTTTGAACAGCATGGTGGCAATAATCTAACACATTGCAATCACATGCTGCCATTTTGAAGGGAAATCAATACTACAGGAAGTGGATGTTTTTGTTGCTCCATTGTTAAATTTAAAAAAACAGTCGTAAAGAAATTATGCTTCTCACTCTTTGCAACATAAATCCAAGTTTGCCCAGAATAGGAGAGACCAAGGAATAAAAACCATGCGTGTACATATGAAAGAACATAAACTGTTTCTTAAATACCACACACCATCTGAAAAAGAGTTCTTGTTACATCATTTCAGAAGGATTTCATGGTAAACTTTAAGGGCATGAATTCAGTTCCACCAAGATGTACAACTGATTGGGACATAAGTGTTGACACAATTGGCTAATAAATATTTATTGCAATCAAAACCAATTAGCTATGGAAAAATCAAAAATTATGTGCATTAGAACACATGGTATCTGTTATTTAAAAATACAGTTTCTGGAAGTTTCTTACACAGTTCTCCGTGCACAAGGAGCTCTTAATGAGGACATCTTGTATAATTTGTCTCTCAGAATGTCCTGTTAACACACGTCACAGGTTTTGTAGAAAGAAAAACTACCAATCAAACAATTACATTCTCTACAACCCTACCAAATATAAGAAATTTGTAACAGGCGTTAAGATTCATCCAGAACTGGGTCAACATATCACATTAAAATTTTGTTAGGAAGTACAAAAGTAGAAACATAACTCAAACATATTCAAGCACCTAGAAACATTTCTCTGTGATCACAAACCTCAATGTGTTCATGGTTTTGCGGCACTGGTAGAAACTGAGGAAGCCTTTTACTCAGCCAAATGGTGATGTCTCTGTTTGTATTAACAGCAAAGGGTTCATACCCTTCCTGTAAGCCACATATAGTGAAATATTTTAGAGTGCTGACATCTTTTCCAAAGTTCATTCTTCCCACTTGAGATGGGCCCAGGCTGCACACAGGTAGAAATCCTTAAAACAAGATAAAAGAACATGTGAGTTGTACATAATGAACATCAGTGAACTGCTCTCTTCCATAACTGAATTAAAACAATTTGTGGGGAAAAAAAATTCTAAAAGCAAAGATTATAAAAGTAAGCAATCATCAACAGCACATCACATCTTGCCTGTCACCAAGTAATGTATCTTAAATATCATTCTGAAAAAAAAACCAAAAAAAACCCAAAAAACAACTCTTAATAGTCATGGATATTTTCAGGCAAGACAAACTACTCCACAGAGTGTGATAGTCAACTCTTGGTTATCTCTCTGCTGAGCTGGTAGAGTATTGCCAATTTTACTTTAAGACTTACTACTTTTGCTGTTCCTCTTAAAATGACATTATTCATTATATTTTGAGAGAATTTTACTTTCAAAATAATACAGTGTTTGTCCATGCAGCTATAATAGTGGGGAAAAAAACCCTACAAATATGGTCTAAGTGGATGTCACAGATTTTTTTTTTTTTTTTTTGAAATTAACTAATTTTAAAAATTCAGAAAACTCTGGCTCTGGAAAATGAGAACTGATAATATGACACCACAGCTTCATGAAACTTCAGGTATTTTGGTTTGGGATTGTGCTTTCTGTCTTGCCTTTTGAATCAGCTTTACATTTGTACACATCTTACTGTTTCACCAGCACAGGGAACACATTTTGACTTCTTTTTACAAAACTTTTTTTTTTTTTTTTCTGATTCCCCAGAATGGGCAAGGGCATTTTTCCCATACAGCTGCTCTGCAGGCACATTCTTCTTTGTTTTTTTCTCAATTTCAGCTTCACAGTCTAACAACTTAAGAAAATCTTCTATATCTTCTATTTCTTTTAATCCCACTTTTTAGTTTCCACAGCTAAAAACTACTTTGTAGATTGATTTGACCTAGTTATTAACAAAATGTTTTCTTTGTTATCAACAAGAAATGTGAAGCTCGGTTCAGTGATTCTGAGTCACATGAATATAACAGGTATTGAAAAATATAAGGACAAAATACAAAGTAGTTCCTCACTTTTCTTTAGACTCCTAGATAAAAAAAGAGTATCTAATCATGATGTTTGTTCTTCAGAGATAAAGCAAACTCCAGAGCACCATCTACAGGAATTACTGTCCACCAGGTAAATGATTAGCCTTAAGTACCACTTTTTGAAGATTTTATGACATATATGCAAGACTGGTTGTCATGTGTATTTGTATCATTAGACATGTTAAATTTAATTACATAACACTATTAGCCATAAGTTGAAGCCCAGATTTTTATCTTCACAGCTTGGCTCTTAAATCACAAGGCATCAACTCCTCAGATAACACAGCTATGACAGACAACATGATACATGTCAATTCTGCTAGTGCAAATCCACTGATAGACAATAAAGCAAGTATTTTCCGGCACTAAACAGAACAAAATTGTATTAAGCAACACAACTAATGTTATTAGTTATAGTTAGAAAATTACATTCACATATATCATATGTGCCATGATAAAGCCTAGCAGCTCTAGTAGGGAGAACTTACTAGGCTCCCTGTTGAGTTAAAGGAATCCACAAACTCTTGCAAAAGTTGCTAAGAAAAGCCAAAACCAAAATTCTTTCCAATAACCATACAATTCTCATCTCATCACCCAAAAAATGGTAATCCTTCTGCCTATGCATTTGCCTGTCATTAAAAAAAAAAAAAAAAAAAAATCTCCCAGACACATTAGATGTGAAGCAGGTATTTCAAACACACACCAAATAAAATGCAATAAAATGTAAATGAGTATTTGCAAGAGTCCCTGAAAGAAAACAAAAAAACACGGGAAAACCACCTACACAGGCAAACCTGTCATTGATGTTTTTCCTCAATGTAGTGTATCTCATCAAATTTGCCAATGGAGGCAACGTGAAATCAAGATGACAGTCCCTCTCACCAATATAGTTCTCATTGATAACAGAAGGTGTCTTCTGTACATGCAGCTGATTCCTGCACACAATTGTAACTGTACAGTAACTGTGGCTCTGTATAAATGGAATATAAACACCACTCCCAGTCCTAACCATGAAAACCCTTCTTCTGTCTCTGGTGAAATTCTGCATTGATTTGCCAAATGACTTAGTTGTCATTTAGGTGTTTTAGGGCTCCTCTATAAAATGCTCTATAAAGACAGAGCATCTCATTTTGTAGGGGGTGTGCTCTTAAGGTAGCTACATCTTTCTACAGAATAAAAATTAATTTCAATAGCCATATTTGTATGAGTATCCAGCCATTTTAGATATTATTATTATTCACAGATCCCACGTAACCCTTGCATGCTAGAGGCTACATAAAAAGATTATTTACCCCTAAACTGGCTCCTAATCTCCAGATACATAATTGGGCTATGAAGCAAATTTTATTTTGCTGTATGGAATAGCAAAACAAGTGAAAAAATTCAAACACTACCACATGAAAAGTAACCCTCTAGCACTGTCTGTCATACATAGCAAAAGCACAGGACAGCAACACTTTTCATAATGTTCCCTACTTTCAAGAATACAACGTGAACCTCCTGATTCAATCTGTCAAACACTACAAACAGTTCCTACTCAGAGAGATCACAACATGACAAAATAAAATTTGGGTTGTACATGTGTACCTGATCATATCTACAGTTAAATTTATCTGCTATAAATGCATAGTAAGATGCAATTATGTTTATCAGTTTCTCTACTGAGATGATAGCTCATAAATAAATGCATCTGTCTTAATCCCAAAGAGCTCCTCTTGTTGATAGTACAACCTAACTTGCAGCAAGCACAAGCTGTATTATTAAGCTGGCAGAGCCCCATATCCCCCTCTCATTGTTCCTAAATAAATTAAATCTACAGGACTGATTTACTATAAAGCTGCATCAGAAATTCTGTTTTCTAAAGCGAAAGGTCCCTTTTTGCTGCAATACAACATGCACGATTCACTGATTGAAGTGACTGCAGAAAGGTCTCAGTGCTGTTAAGCAAAAGTAACAAAACTAAACTAAAAGCCAGCCTACCAAAAAAAAAATTTTAAAAAAGCTCCATAAATTTATTTTGGGTATTTAATGTGTATTTTAAATATGCATAATAATTTCAACTATAGCTTTGGAGTTAATCAATCTGAGATCAATCAGCACACTCCTGTGACAACAGACTAGGACATCTTATTTCAAAGGGCAAGCTCTTTCCTACAAAAACAATACTTAAGGAACTTAATGTGAACTACAAGAACATTGTGCAAAATCATAGAGGTTTGACATAAAGTCTCTGAAATGGTTACCAAAGCCTTCAGGCTCCCTGCCAAGCCAGGAACTCCTTCAGGAGAGAGATCTGTTTCAATTTGAACCTGCAGCTAGAAACAAGCACCACAAAGTTACACCACTGGGATTTCATCAACTTGGAATAAATGCAGCCTCCCCTCAGAATTTAATGGAATTTTAGTTTCTTTCAGAATCCCCTATTCCTCAATGGAAGTATACTAGCTAATAACTGGAAAGCCATTAAAATGTAATGGCAGCAAGATGATTTTTGGCATATAACACTAACAGTTAAGTCTGTTCACATATTCCTTTTCCTCATCATGTTACCATTGCATCTAAGGAAATCCAAAGGCAGTAGAGTAACAGGCACCAGTCCAGAAAATTAATGGAAATCATGTAATTTTAAATAAAATAAAAATATTTCTGATTGCTAATGTATGGCAGAAGAAGGGAAAAAAATCTCCCGAAGTACTCCTGAAAGTAAAATACTCTGAAATTCAGATGAAAATAAAGTGGTTAAAATTCAAAGAAGGAATTGACTAACTAAGAGATATGAAATTCATATTTCCCATGGGAATAGGGTAGGGATGGGTAACCCAACAGTATCACGTGAAGTTCTTATTGTTCAAAAAAACTAACTTTATCTCTCAGCTACAGTTGTATTGTTTAACAGATGTATAATATTTATGGCAGAATATGTGTACAAAGAAATGAAAACTTAAAGTCTTTTGGGTTTTTTTTTTAACATTACCATAGTTCAGAAGTTTTAGGCAGTTAACTAACATAATACAATTTCTTATCCCTTTTCTGTTTCTATCTGCACACAGGTATAGAATTACATTTATAAAAAAAATGCTTCTTTGGTACAGAATCAATCTGCCACCTGATAGACTCTCACAATCTTTGCAATCTCTAGCAATCTCATAGGTTATGTCTTCACAGTAAACTAGCACCTGCTTGTAGAGGCTGAAATCTGCACCAAGATCCCTACAACAAGCACAAAACTCAATCTGCTGGCTTAGAATTAAGCAGAATATTTTGGAGGATAATTTTATATCAGCTGACTGGATCAGGTGCCATTTCTCCTCCCAGTGCTAAAACAAAACCTTAAAGATGCCTTAAACTCACTGCCACAGATTCTCACTAATTGGGACAGATGTTTGGTATTATTTCAGTACTTCATCTACATAAAATCTGACATCCTTATCCCACATGGCAGGAGGGTGAACTAGGTGCTCTTAAAACATCCCTTCCAACTCAAATCATTCTGTGATACATTCTACAATTTTATTACATCATATGGTGAACTACTGCAGTGAGGATGAAATATTAAATGTAATGAATCTGCCTCTTCAGACATATCCCTGAAAAACAGTTAAAGGGTCTCACAACAAAAGACAGCCACAAAGATCACTACAGAAAAAAGCCCTTCCTCATTGTCACAACCAGCAAATTTTCTTTCCAAAAAGCTAATAGTAATCAAAGAGAAAAAAGGACAAGGCAGAGGAGGCAGGGGAGGCAGGGGCAGGGATGAGAAGGGAAACATGAAACACAACAGAAATGCATTAAAGTGAAGTTGGAGCAAAAAATGGGCAATAGCAAGTTAACAGCATGATATATTACAGTACTTACCATCAGCAACCTCGAAGTCCTTGAATGCAAGTTCTGAGCCTGAGTCATCAAGCAGGATTTCACCATTTAAGGTGAACATCATAGTGTGCTCATTCATGTCAACCATACACCCAACAACATCTCCTGCCAACCAAGAGCGGCCAAAATGCTCATTACCTTGATGCCACCGCTGTGCCTGAAAATAATTACAAGTATTTAAAAGAAAAATATTGACATTGTATGTGTTCTTCTTGTCTTTAATTGTAGGACTAATAATTAACTGCCTCAATTAAGATGGCATTAAAACAAACACTTTCACAGAATATCATTCCAAAACTCTGTCTGTGAGTACTCTAAGCTGACTCTGAATACAGAAATCCAAGAATTAACTTCCTGCAAGTACCCCTCACATCAGCATTATAAAACATTGCTAAGAGAGCTCCTAGGGAAAATTGCTATTTCAATACTTTATTTTAGTAAAAAGTAAGAGTATAGTTTAGTTTTCTGCAGAAGTTCCATAAAAGACTTGTAATCACAATAATATGCTATCAAATACAATGTTTAAAAGCTACTTCACAAACCCTTTTTAAGCAATTGTTTTTACTTACTATAGCATCCCATAAATTCATTACTTGCAAACAATCTGTATTGTTTCCTTAAGTATAATTCTTAAAATATTTTGTGCAAAATAAATTAATCTTTCTCTAATATCAGATTTTGGAAGGAATAGAACATTCTGTGAATGAGACAAGCACTGGGTTTCTGATAGATGCCAGAGTAGCTCAGGGTATGATTAATGATTCCTCTGACTGACTTTCAGGTCAAAGACTGCAAAAGATTTCAATAGGGTCTTGGATTGGAGTTCAAATAAATTAACACCTGTTAAGAACTACTGCAAACAAGCACAGGAAAAAAAAAACAAACCTTAATAACTATTAGCAGATAAGATTCCTATTCATATATTTCATTGCAAGTAGATTTTTATGCACTGTATCCATCCCAGAAGTTGTACAAAACCAATGAACCTTTCTCAATACCTTGAAGGTCAATTTTTTTTTCCCAACCAAGGAAAAAACCCATTAAAATCAAACACAATACAACAGCTTTGTGGATTGAGGCCTAAATGTCAAACTCGACATTCGGAAGGCAACTACACAGCTATTCCAGTAAAATTTGAGGACTTGAATAATTTACCTAAGACACTGTACAAAAAGAACTTTACAGCTCTCTTTTCAAGGCATCTTCTCATACAACACAAGAGTGGGAAACAAATAAATTCCCACAGCATAAATAAAATATATCTTGAGTTGCTTATCTTGACGGCTACATCCAAGAATACTGTTGATTTCTTTTACATATTTTAAAAGTAATAAGAGAAATTAATTCCAATACCAGATACAACAAATAATTTGACAGTGAGTCATCAGTAGCCTAAATAACAATTAAGGATTGAATAGCAGTTGCACTCGCCCTCATACTGAAATTAAAAATTTCAATGAGTCATTTAATCTATTCTGGTGATAGTCAGTAATATAAAGGTTTGTTTTCCTATATATTTCTACTACTAGATTTCAATTCGTCAATGTTTTTCACACAGAGTTAAATTTGAGCAAACCTTTGTGGTTCTATCATATTTAATATAAGCTGTGAGGATTTCCATGAAAACCTAGCTATACTCTTTGGAACTTTTACATTTCTACAAAAACTTTGCCTCAAACACTGTTAATAATCTTAACCATATTTATTCCCTAATGGCACTTCTTATAGAAAGAACAGAGTAAAACTCTAAAGAAATTATTCATAGCTAATTACAGCTCCGCCAGTATTTTGAATTTGATTAGGACACTTTGATTTTCAGTTCTTTATTTATACTGTAGAAATATGTGAATTTGTGAAAAAACATTTTAGAAATGCCAAACCTTGCTAATTAATTTTTCAGGTGACACTTATTCTAGTTACTTTACTCAGGCCCTTCAAAGACAGAGAAGTAATTTCATGAAGCATCAATGAAAGCAGAGAAGGTACCTGAAGCAACGATACATGGAACAAGACACAAAAACTAAAAGTTTTGCAGTCACTCAAATTATTACAGATAAACACATACAAACCTTAAAGCCATCAAAAACAAAAGCTTCTTCATCTGAGCCAAGTTCCTGGTCTGGCAGACAACCCGGCCTGGTCCAGCCAACTCTCATGTCACCTGCAGTGACTGCCTCAAACTCAAAGTACCATTTCCCAGCCTTCACTGCATAGGTCTTTTCTGTGCGGAAGATCCTGAACTTTTCCATTATCCCACTGCACACATCCAGTCTTGTTGCTGTAAGGGTTAAATAATAAAAATAAGTTTAAATGGGAAGAAATAATCAAGGCATAAAATACTGTTTTCAACTATTGTCAAGAAAGCAAAAGCAAAGGTAAAGCAAAAAGCAAAAGGTAAAGGAGTCCCTTAGAGCATAGACATGAAAAGAAAAATGTGCCTGCAGAACGGCTGTGTGGGGAAAGAGTCCTTGCACATTCTGGGAATCAGCAGTTTAAAAAAACAACAAAAAAGACTCCACAACAACAAAAACAAAACATCACACACACAAAGAGAGGAGAACTTAAGAAATCTGACTGTAGCTACAAATAAATGACTCAAGGATCATTCTGATTCTTTTCTCAGATTAGGGGGGAAAAGGGCCAAAATCATGGCCAAATCTTTTCCCACAAATTTGAAATGTATCAAATAAAGCCTGTGCAACATTTGAAAAGTCAGCATTCCAATCTAATCACCACAGTTCCCCTTCTCCCTGAGTTTGTTATAAAGATCAAGTCTGCACCTACTTGTACCTGTTTGTTAGACCTTGCTAAGAACTTCACAGAATCACAGAATCACAGAATCTGTAGGTTGGAAGAGACCTTCAAGATCATCGAGTCCAATCCAGCCCTATCACCTCAACTAGGTCATGGTATCAAGTACCACATCCAGTTTCCTTTTAAACACATCCAAGGATGGTGACTCCACCACCTCGCCGGGCAGACTATTCCAGTATTTAATCACTCTTTCAGTGAAAAACTTCTTCCTAATATCCAACCTATATTTCCCTTGATGCAGCTTGAGACTGTGTCCTCTCGTTCTGTCTGTTGCTGCCTGGAGAAAGAGACCAACCCCCAGCTGTCTACAACTACCCTTCAGGAAGTTGCAGACAGTGATAAGGTCACCTCTGAGTCTCCTTTTCTCCAGGCTAAACAATCCCAGCTCCCTCAGTCGTTCTTCATATGGCTTGTTTTCCAATCCCTTCACCAGCTTTGTTGCCCTTCTCTGGACACATTCAAGCATCTCAATGTCCTTCCTAAACTGAGGGGCCCAGAACTGGACACAATACTCAAGGTGTGGCCTCACCAGTGCCGAGTACAGGGGAAGAATGACCTCCCTGCTCCTGCTGGCCACACCATTCCTGATACAGGCCAGGATGCCATTGGCCTTCTTGGCCCCCAGGGCACACTGCTGGCTCATGTTCAGTCGCTTACTGACTAGAACCCCCAGGTCCCTTTCCTCCTGGGCACTGTCCAGCCACTCCGTCCCCAGCCCATAACGCTGCAGGGGGTTATTGTGGCCAAAGTGCAGGACTCGACACTTGGATGCATTAAACTTCATCTTGTTAGACTTCTCCCTTTCTCTTCTGTTTTCTCACAGACATCAAGGTCCACATCTTGAATATCACCTAGTATAGCCTATAAAATCACATCCTTCACAATCAACCATCCTGTCTCATGCCACCATGCCTGACTTCAGTTAGGTGAGTTGAGGTTCATTAAGTTTCCTCTAAGCAACACAACTCTCTGCCACTTTAATAATTCTTTTCTCTTTGATAGTCTACACAATTAATGCCTTAAAAACACTTTTGAAGACTCATAGAACCTCATCTGTATGCACAAAACACCACAAAGCATGGTAACTGAGAAATAGTTTCTTTTTAGATTCTAAGTACAAAAAGGCTTCCTAGAGTCTAAGCAATCCCAAAAATACAGCTGTTGTGGGAAACCAGTAAGTAATAATAACAACAAAACAAAACCCAATACTAGAGAACTTTGTGAAATTAATGTTTAAATAAAAATAAATGATTGGAGATGCAGAACACCACTAGAGGGCTCTAAATCCCTTATTAACAGTATGGATTTCGGCTGATGAGACGATCCTTGTGACACGTTTTATGCATCCCTAAAACTTGAGAAGCTCACAAACTGCAAAATATAAATCCCCAAAGTTACTATAAAAATCTTTTGCTGATTGCAATTTCAGTCTTTGCTCAAGAAAGATCAATTCGTGGGACACTGTTCTGCAGATCCTTTCCTCTGGGAATTTTGCAACTGCACCGATCACTTCAAATTCAAGGATTGCACTCATGTTCTTTATGTTCCATTAGTAACTCAGCTAAACAACCTCCATATTTTAAGGAAAGAGATTGTTTTTTTCAACAGTTCATTCCCAAGGAAAGGCAGCAGCATGTGGTTTTCAGAGCTGTAAACGAAAAATGGGAAAAAAGGATGTGGAAGAGACTGTGGAAAAGAAGTGTGCTCTCTCCCTCTTTCACCATTAGACAGTCTCTACATCTTGACAAGAGGCAAAGGCCTTCTGTACCAGCCAACCCACCTTCTCAGAACCAAGAAGTCATGGTCAATCTTTCTTTGCAGCATCTCCTTCCCAACAGTGGGAGAGGAAGAAATTTTAAGATGATGTAGCAGGGTTACACTCTCCAATCATGGCAGATTGAAGAGTGAGACCATGGCATTTTGTCACCAACATTATCCATTCCACTAAGGAACACTGTTCTATCTATTCAGCAATCCAGCCTTGTTACACATTCATGGTCTCAGCAATGCCTCATATTTAATTGTAATTTAATGGCAGTATCTCATAAAAGCTGAGCATCAGAGCATGCATGTGCTTTGGAAAAGAAATTCCAAATGGTAGGTTTCCTGTGTACACTTTAGGTATGAGTTATGTCTTCTGCAGAAATGCTTTACTGAAGGTTTATGGCCTAAATAGGTCAAAACTTAACAACCAATATCACTGTCACTATGTGAAGAAAAAAATAAGGTTTAGACACATTTCTCAAAATTTCCAAATTTTGCTGAGATTATAAAGATGCTAGTTTCAATTTTGATTATCCCATATTTCCTTATCTCTAAGTAAACTTCTAAAATACCTTTGATAGGGGTTAGATCTATTTCTTTGTAAATTACATCTCCTGATTTCTTGTACTTTCCTAACACCGTATATATGCTGCAGTTATTGAGTTAAATGTTGCGTACTTTCTTTTAAAATTCTTTGTTAATAGTTCAGATTTTTTTTCTTGTCTAGGATGTCTCAAACTGAAAATACTGCCCACACTATCAATAAAACATTCAACCTGGCAATGATGCAAGTTCAAAGAAAACTTTGTACAAAGTGAATTAAAATTTACTTACAGTCTAATTCAACTTCCAAGACTTGAGAAAGTCTGGGAAACTTAAAGGCTCTAAAAGACTATCTAATTCTAGACTTGCAGGTTGACATTCACAGAAATTTGGTTTGCAGTAATTTATTTTTTGAAAAGTTCATCTTGTAGCTATAAATGTTTAAATACCAGATTGTACACAAACTGCAGAATTCCTCATTATTTAAAGTTAGAGCTTGAAGAATATAGAACTTACATCTACTGAGTTTACATTTTTTTTCCCTGTTTTGTTTTGAAATAGCAAATATAGAGTCATATAAAAACTACTCCAAAATTTGTCTTTATTGGTTTAAATTGTAAACAATTGCTTAAAAATGTAAAAATGTTCATTTTGTAAATATTCATTTGAGGCCACAGGACAAGGAAAAGAAACAAAAACAAAGGGAAACAATAAGGAAAGAAAGAAATTAATATCTAAGAGAACAGAAAATGCTGAAAAGCACCTATTAGATTTGGAAACATCATTCAAAATGTTTTATTAGACCAACAAATCCCATACCAGAATGGAAAGTTCTAACCTCTTTTTTTGAGAAAAACAGACAAAATTAGTTACCATGATCTTGATCAGGAGCTTCCAGATTGTACCCATAGCCTAGAAGGGTGCGGACTGCCTCCCGAAGACTGTCTTTGTTGGACTTCTTTGTCCGATCATCCAAAAGAGCGTACGGGACAAGGCGAGGGTTTCGTCGATTTTTCACATCCTGCGTAAGTATGAAAAATCAGTTCAGTTCCAGAAACTCTCTTCTGTCTTACAGACAAGACTATTCTTCAATAGCAGCATAAAAATTAAGGTTTATACCAACTGAAATCGTGTAACTTCAAATATGGCAAGGAATCAAAGAAATTGAAACCGTCTAGAGACTACAAGACCGAATTCACTAAAAAACAAGTGACACACAAATAAACAAAGCTCTGTGTCTTATACCTGCTGTAAGTATCTGTCAAATTTACTTAATAAAGTAACAATACAAACCACTGAAACAAGGATAGATCCAAAGAGTATGACAGAAAAGTCAAAAGAATTCTATTTATGCACTTTTTATGGAGCAGCTACCACTAAAAGAAACTTATTTCTAAACTAAAGCAGAGACATTTCTGTACCACAAATATACAGGTGTTTGTTTAATTATTATAGAACTAAACAAGATAGATGAAATGCCCAAATAATAAATGTGATTAAAAAAAGAACAAAATACTACTAATATAAAGTAATAAATGCGTGCAACACTGATCAATAAATTACAAAAGAGATAATAAGTCCATGCCTTACTATAACAACTGCTTAACACATTTATTTTTCAAAAATAAAGGGGTTTGCATGAATATGATTTATGTGCTCCACGTGTAGAGTTTTTGCAATAGATAATTAAACTAACCTCTCTCCTGCTGAAATGAAAGTATTGGAAAGGTTTAATCTCTGCATTTTTGGTTTATTAGAAAACATTAATGAAGTTTTTCTCTACTGCAAAATTATCTTATTTGAAAGCAGTGTTTAACTGGATTATTTAAATGACTAATCTAATTTTTAGTGACTAACTGAATTATTTTCTTGACTATATTTTCTTCTCACATCCTGTCAGAATTTGTTGGCAATGAGAGAAACCATGCAAAGGATTCTTCATTTTTTCCTAATATCTATATTTATTTTAAAAATTACAGACTGGACATATCATATAAAAAATAGTTGTTGTTTGTTCTCTTCAGTACAATACCAAAGATAATGAGAGGCTTTCATTATTGGTTAGATTTATTAAGAAGTCCAAAACCAATGCCTATTATTTTGGAAGTCAGTGCCTACAGTGAGAGTATCTTACTTTTTATACAGCATTACAGTTCAAGTTATAGGAACATATGTGGTTTCAATTCTATCTTTGCAAGCAGAGAAGAAATGGCATATCCATTCTGAAAAAAATCTTGCAGGCATCTTTTGTGATCTTTTAAATGCTTAGATGCAAGGCTGTCTCTTGCCTTGTCATAGTGAGCAGATATTGAAAGGTCAGTTATAAACCAGTGCTTGATAAAATCTGGTCCTACAAGTTACTCCTCTAGGAGAAGAAATATTAAGGGACAAGCATTACCTACATGCTAAAAAGGCTAACAGAATGATAAAGGTAATGCATTGGTGGGGACACAAATTATAAAACCATATCAGCTCTAATTATATTCCATGGAAAGGACTGTGGCAGGGCCTACACAAATACCATTTGAGGAATCTACTTTTCATATTTCATATTAAGCTGACATCCTGCTTTGTCCCATGTTTAATTTGGTAGATGTGAAAAGGGCTGTGTCCTTCAAGCAAATGCTGAAGTAAATGTTATGAGAAATTATTACTTGATATGAGTATTCACATTAACATCTGAGGTGATGACACACTATGAGTTTGATTATTTATTATTGAAAGGCCACAAAAAAGAGAAATAAATTTCCTCTGAAGCACTATATGTCCAAAAGTTATTGTGAAATACTGCCTTTGAAAATATGAAAGCTCAAACAATAAATATGTAACTTCTTATCCATGATATAAAATTAGACTAATGCATTTATAGTTGCCATAGGAACCATTAACACAAATTAACATACAGGTAATCAGCTGATAACAAAGTATAAAATGAAATATAGTATAAGTGCTTTTAAAATGGCTAAGCAAAAAATGAGAGCAAGGTGAGAGGGGAAAAAAGGAATACAGAATTTTAATGTATTAAACCAACTTGATTTTACAGATTTTTTTCCTTGGGTCTAATTTAATTTAACATTGTGACCTTTTTCACCTAGTCAAGACTGTAGCTATGTCTTCAAATTTGAAAGTGAGAAGAGATTTTTCTTTTAATAATTTGCTTCCTTTTTTTTTCCTATTACACATCTATTTAAATTTTGAATGTGTTACTTATTTCTGAATTAAGCACTCTTATTGTTATATTCATCGTAAGTTTTTGTACTAATGACCTTCTGCACTCCTCTGGTGTAGGTGTAGAGAAGAATACTGCACAGTGATTGAGCTGTGCACATTTGCAATCAAGTCAACAAGAAAACTGATTAGCTAAGAGTGATAATTTTTACTGAGTACATTTCCAAGTAGTACAGAGACTGAATTCCTCCTACTCAATACAAAGAAGTTATTGCAGACTGTTGAAATAAGTTTTAACATTCAGCCTAAGTTTTTAAATTTTTTTTGCCAGAATTTTCCAGATTTGACAGTCTAATGATTCATCAGAAGGCTGTTTTCTTCAGAGTTTGTCTGGCAACCACTTCTTAACAGACAAATGGTCTGAGCTGGGTAGCACACGAGATATTTATATCATTCTTTTGTTTTGAATTCAGAACCTATCATATCACAGAAATAAAGCAGGGAAAAAAGCCTGTGTATTTTATTACATAGCTTTTTCTTCATTTCATGTAACAAACATTCATTAATAATTTAGAATTCAATTTACTTTACTTAGAAAAACATTGCAACCATAAAAAGTTGGCATGCCTGGCAGAATGTGCCCTGGATGCAAGTAATAATGTTAAATGTCAGTGATATAGCACTGACCATGAAAAGGCAGTTTTACTTTTCACAGTGTACATGACAAATGACAGACAAACAACTATTTGAATGAGCACACATACACTTATTTGTAGGGTATAAAAGGATACGAATTAGGCAATAATTGGTCAACAATGGACTAATTTAACTGCATAAATTTTTTTTATCTACATTTAGCTCTTAAAAGAAAGAGAAAAGAACTACAGAAAAAATAGCTAAACACACACACCAAAAAACATCAACAAGCCTTTTAAAACTTCCATGACAGGTAAAGAACACTGCTGCAAAGTAACTCAAAGGAAACACACATCAGATGTAAAGTGTATTCTTTTGTTCAATGAGTCTGTGACATGTTGATAACTGATCTCATGGCACTGGACCTGCAACTGATCTTGGAACTTGCACAGACAGATCTCACATAAGAATGAAACGAGAAATGTCCATATCGTCTACAGCAGCAGAGAAAACCATAGTCAAATTCTATAAACAACCCTAAAAAAACCTATTTAGAGATGCAGTGTGTGTAATAAGACTGTGTCCTTCAGCAGTAATTCAGTAACAAAAAACAAAGTGTCATATAAACCTCTAAAAGACATCTGAAAATAATAACGTAGTTTTCAGAGCTATAAACGTTGTATTGCAAAGCTGCGCACTCCTGGACCTTCCCAAATCTCTGAGAAGTTCAAGAACAGCACAGACCTCTAGATTAAAGAGAACAAAAAGTCACCAGAAACATACGTGAATATTTGCTTGTCAGAAAGAAAGATAGAAAAAGACTGAAAAGCTAAAACGCATAGTAGGAAGAGTGCAGGAAAAATACAATGATAATTTATGGGGAACACACATTTTGTGACTTAAAATATTAGAGCTGTACAGATACATATTCTGTGCAGTACAGAAATGATTTTGTTCTCATAAGCAAGGCTGTTAAACTACAAGCACAAACGAAATGTACTTCAGCACACATCCAGAAGGACAGATGCGCTGTTGTTTCCTTAGCTCCCTGTGCACCATTAGCAAACCCCCATTCCACAGCTGTGAATTGATTCTGCTTGCTGTCGTATCTCCACTGACATGCAAGATCCACACCTCTCACTATCACAAAGATTTCTGAGCAATTGCCACAACAATCCTACGGGGCAAGCATGCCAGCAGTGCTGCCAGAAAACCAGTGAGCCCCCACGTGCGTGTGCAGCATGGACACTGTGAGCAGGGTCATTTACCTACACCATACCTTTCATGCCTCACCATCCTGAGGGCTAGCCTTTCCACACCTATTACAGCAGCTCATGTTTAAGCAGAAATCATGAAAATTAAAAATCACCTTACAGGGAATAGGAAAAATACAATTCCAAGCTGGTATTTACTAAAAAGGTAATTTTCAAAGACCAGAGCATTAGAATCAGAAAGCATAAGAAAAGTCCTCACAAAGCTGTATTCTTAGCAATGTTAATAATCCAAATGTACCCAACCAAAGAAGAGGTTGTATTCCTCACCTGGAATACCAGTAGCTGAGTTCTAACCTTGGAAGTATGTGTATCCTTAGTAATATGTGTACAGCTTCTGCCATCTTCACTGAGGACCAAAGCCATATGGAATGCCTGGCAGAATGTGCCTTGACTATAAATGGAATGAACTAATACATTGGTATAAATCATGTAAAATGTCAAAGTGAAGTAACATAAGTTTCTACAAGGACAAGATGCTGTTTTTATACACGTTTAATGAAAAAATAAGCAACAACTTGAGTTTTCCCACGCATGCATATTTCACCCAGCCTGACTCTCCAGAACTTGCATTGTAGTCTTAGGCTGTCTGAGAAGACCAGCTCCTGATCAATTCATGATGCCATATACTTTCTATAAATCAGAAAAAAATAAGATCCTGACTTTAAAAATCAAAAATTATTTGCATTTTTGGACTAAAGAGATGTAGGATTTCATATAATTGCTTGGCAATACCAACTGACTATTCTAGGGGAGGAACTGCAGAGCATCTTTTTTAAGATGCTTTTCACACAGTGTAAGGAAAATTTTAGGTTGCCAATATTTATAAACAACTGTTAAAGCCGTGAGATTTTTAATACTTTTTCTCTTTTCAATATAAATCAGGTTTCTGATTGTTAGCTTTTCTAGCCATAACATAATGCAACATGAAGAAAAAGCAAGATACCCTTTGACTAAGCTACCTGGATATGTGACGATGTATATAAGCAAAATGTGAACGAATCTTTGTCTGTGGAGATCAGTGGGGAGACCTAGATGTCATTGTATTCAGGAAAAGGGATGAGGCAGACAATGTACTTTGAATTATTTTCATTTGCATTCTGATCTCTAAGCTCAACTCTTTTCTCTTCTTTTCTGTATTTTCCTTATTCATATGGATGTTGGGATTCCCCTGTATGCATAAAATCACAGTTTTATGAATGTCAAAAAATACCATAAATTCATGGATATGCCAAAAAAGACCCTAAGTTCATGAATAAACTTATATGAGTTCTGAATATTTTTCATTAGATTGTGAAGATTTAGTCACAAATATATGCTTTTATACTTCAATGCTATTTTTCCATTATCTTGTTATGAAAAATTCCTTAAAAGTAACCAAACAAAATCTCATGTACTTATGACAGGACTTAATATCAAAGTCCATAAAAGTAAAAAAAATCCCAACCCTTCTCTCATAGCACAAACGTGATTATTTTAATTCACTTTCAGCAAGGCTATACTGCCTCTTTGCCTGGATCTAACTCCTATATCTGTCCTTGTTCATTTACCATTTCCCCAGTTCCAAGTCCACAAACTTTCAGGTAATCATGTTCTCCCTTAAAGGGACACTGTTAAGTATTTTCATAGTGATTTTTGTGCTTGTTTTTCTACTTACTCTTGCTACTTAATATGTTCTTTTAAGCATAAATGCATATTATTTCTGCCTGGTTTGCTCCTTCTGCTTTCTTCCTTCATAGACCAGTAAGCAACTGTGAGTCTGTACTACTAAAAAATATTTGTTTGTGATCAGTGTCATCACAGCTATCAGGACAGTTCTGGGATCAGGATTTATTATCTAACTTGTGCTCCCTCTCCTGGCTGGCTGGCTGGCTCTGCAGCAGCAGAACAAAAATACTGTATATAGTCATGCATAAAATGCAGCTTGTTATTTCTTATATTTATTCTTATTTCTTCTGTATATTTCTTGCTAAGAAAAAAGCCTGACAAGCAGTGATGGGTTTAGAAGAAGAAAAGAAATCTGGAAGTTGGAAGGCATTCTCCCCAACAGTTTTTAAGGAAAGAAATGGTGTATACATTAACTACTTAACAGTATCCCTTTAACTTTTTCATTTTATATAATCCCAAAATGATGAGGCTCTCATACTGCACAGACCTACTAGATTATTTAATTCATCCTACAGCCACAACACGATTGCTCCTCTTAACATATTTCCCAGTGATTAGTTCATCTACTTTAAAACATCTGTAAGCTTCTTTCCTTTAGGAAACTATTTTACAGTTCTGTAAGATCTGTTTATAGTACTATACAGTACAACATCATGTCACTTTATTCCACTACTGTAACATGTCACAGTAATATTATGGGATGACAAAATGTAGCCCATGAAATAAAGCCACTGGAGTCAAGCAGAAGCACATAGCAGTGTGGACAGCAGCTAGAGCTAGCAGCTTGCCATGTGATGTGTATGCCAGCTAAATGAGAGGCATATCTGCACTGCATCCAGAAAAGAGCATCTTGCTCTTCTGCTCTCTTCTTATGGATTTTAATAAATGGCATTTGTTATCTGTATATTGTAAGCACTTCTGAAACTCAGCTGTTGGTCTTTTCTCCAGAAGAAAAAAAAATACTTGAGAAAGGACATGGAAATAAGAGAAAATCAACATTAACATCCAAAGCACAGCAGGTTCTGCAAGACATGATATTGCTGAAAAAGGGCATAATTTACCACTTTAACTATCCATGAGACTGTGGTAACTTTCTGCCAGGAATAAGGGAGTAAAGTATACTGTTGATCTCGTAAATCTGCTTCCTGAAGGTCATGAATATTTCTGAGCTCTTCTGTCCACATTTAACAATCATACTCTGCTGAAAGCATAACTATGACACTGCTCATTGCACTACTGTACTTCATTCTCAACAACAGTGCACAACTCAGCACATGAAACTCTTCAGTCAGAAAAAAAATCTTGGACGTTTAAAGCATTAAGCACTCAGTACTGCAAAACCCCAATTAATTGGCTTTTCAATTCCAAATGTGATCAGTTTCATGGGCACTTAAGATTTTTAGTTTTAAATTCTCCAGACTCTTCTCTGTATGCCCATAACTGTCTTTTTCTTGATAAGGAAGAACAGTTAAATATTTATCATATATAGCTAAGCCCAGTCAAGATCAAGAGCAGAAGCATTTGTCTAAGACTCTTTCAGAGTATAACCCAGTAGTCAAAATCAGAGCTTGATTCACACTGACTGCTTAAAAAGTATCTGAAAACTTAACTGGGGCTACCATTCCCATAACATGTTTATACAAAAACTTGTTCTTGGCCATCAGAATGGATGTAGGTACCTAAATCCTGTTTGTCTAGTCAGACATCTTTGAGGCCATGGAGCCAATCTTTTAAAACTCTTGAAAAATGGGTAATGTACCACTCAGTAATTACAAGGCTAAGAGGTTTTAAACAAAACCTCTAGTTGCCATGACTTTTCTCAAACTAGACTATAAATTTTAATAAGTGAGCAGAGGTTTAATTTTCGTGTTAAACTTTGTCATCCAGTGTGCAGGACATTTATTAGGAAGGGAGCCTAGGGAAGGCCAGAGTTCCAAGAATTTCCCTCAGGGAAGTGTTTTAGGAGTCAGTAGATAAAATACACAGAGCTGTTCAGTGAGTAGGTCAGAGTCGTCCTTTTTCCCCTCTGCTCTCTCCCAGTGAGGCTCAAAAAAGTATCCTTACAGGGCTACAACATTTAGGTTCAATAGGTTCAACTGTTCTTTCCCCAAGCACAGCACTAACAAGAGATTTCTTATGATTCTTCTGAAGTGTTTAATTTTAGGTTATATCCCATACTAGATTTGTATGACCAATGTTTTTTGGGGTTTTGAGGTGCTTTTTTAAAATCCAAGTTGTGGCCTTGAGCAACTCCACTGCCTTTTGGGAACCATAATAAAACTAATGATTCATGACTATCATATCACACCTCTTCAAATGCCTTCTATATCAACAGGCATCCCAAAACATATATAAAGACAGTGTATAATAAAAACATTGTGAAGATGTAAAGGAGAAATTTTTTGATTGCTACCCACTCTCATTACATCTTTTACATATCATTCCCAAACCAATAACA
The DNA here is from genome assembly GCA_013400435.1 of Pycnonotus jocosus. Taxonomy (NCBI): domain Eukaryota; kingdom Metazoa; phylum Chordata; class Aves; order Passeriformes; family Pycnonotidae; genus Pycnonotus; species Pycnonotus jocosus. Next base: position 170,307 of record VWYP01032737.1, on the reverse strand, counting down.
CTGGGAAAGTCTTTGACACCTCCATTTAACTGACTTTTCTATGTAATACCTCAGTACTTCAGAAAACATGCAAATTAGCTGCAAAATCACTGCAATAAATATGGCAAAATTATTTGTGGTTTTTTTCAAGAATACACTGACACAAAGGGTAGATTAAATTGTCTTCAAGATCTCACAAAATTTATTCACTATGTGTGAGTCATAAGATTAAATTTTCCCAAAGCTTGTTAGAAATATAATTAGCTAAGAGATGTATTTGATTCCAGACATTTCTTAACTTTATCTTAACAAATAAATTCTGTTGCAAAACTAAATTTAATTTTGGGCTATGTCAAGTTTCTGTCAAAGTTGTAACTATTTCCCAACTTTCATTCATTTTAATGCTCCCAACTGGCAAGGTCCTGTATGGAAAATGATTGGCTTCTGGAAGAATAAAAAATATGGGAGACACAGCATAAATTCTTTACTATATGTGAAATATTTATTTTGGGAATACAGTTTTTCATTCTAGAAATGAATCATGCACTGCCTCCATAAACACAGGATTGAAATAGTGAGTTCAAAATTAATTAATCCCCTCACCCTACCTGACAACAAAAAATCATCACTTCCAACACTTTTCATGGTTCATATTCCATCAGAAATGTTAAAAGTACTTCAAAAGGCTACCTCTTACTTAAAGGTGCAGTATTATGGAAAAATTTAATCCTGGGGAAAGCAGGGGAGTTGCATAAACACCAAATTATCTTCAGTGTTTTTCTAGTAAGAAATATCCATATATTCCAGTCTGCAAACAGAAGAATTGATTCACTGTCTGTCTAGACCCAAATACAAAAAATAGATTTCCTAAATAGCTTACAAAGTAACAAAACATGACACCTTCATAGTAAGATACTATAATGAACAATACTGAAATGCAGATATGCAGCATATATTTTGTCACATAAGCACACCTGTATGTGATGAGGTGAAGTGCTTACCTTAATATATAAAAACACAGTTTATTTTATTATTTTACAAAAAAGTTTTGCAAATAGAATGAAATTTGGTCCTGTAGAAGAACATAATTCGACATATGTGGCACTGAAAAGTATAAGTCAAATTTTTGTCAAAAACAAAACCACTGTTTGCAGAAAGAAAAGGGTATGTACCTACAAAACAGCTATTTCTCATTTCTGCAAAAATAATGATCTTTTATGTTCAGCACAAAACCATGAAAACTCATTTTTTCCCCCAAGAGGTAAATTGTTCTAAATTTTCTCTGTAAAATGCTACCAAATATTTATTAACACAAGAAGAGAGCCTTCTGTATATACAATTCATAACCAATCACAAAAAGAAAAGAAAAACTTAAGGGAAAACCAATAGAGAAGCTGTCTTGAAAAATACTAAATTAGGCTCATGATATACCCAATTGACTGGTTGTTGGTTTGGGGTTTTTTTAAGAAACCAAAGAACCTGAGTTTTTCTTTTAATAATCCACCATGCTTTATTCTGCCTCTCATCCCTTGTAACACATTGAGATAACTACCAAATAATATTCCTATTCACTGGAGCAGAACAACTAAAGTAGGACTGGAACTTTGAGACTGACTTAACTATTCTCAGTTAAACACAGCTTCTGCCAGAAATATAACATATTAGCAAAGTTATTACTAGTTTACATTCTGATTTTCCTGGATAAACAAAATTATTCAATTCCCAGAACTGCAAACATTTAAATTATTCCCCTAGTGAAAGTCAATATTTATATTTCCTAAAATACTGGAGCACATTAGCTTCCTGCATGCAATTTTCTCACCCTGAGATCTAGATAGCACACAAGAATATACCACCGAGGTTTTTTTAATATGGCTTATAAAAGAGTCTCATACTGCTAATTAGCAGGATTGCTTTAAATTATGCATTTTTGTTTTCTCTGACTGACAAACTTGCATTCGCTAGCTGTTTCTTCCTGACTGCATGTCACCATTATTTCCATTTAGCTGTGAAATATCTCAGTGGATAAGTGCTGCTTTGAGTGTCTGAAGTTAGCACTCACCTGCTGGATGCCGTATGTCCAGCCTTGCCTTATACGGTCCCTTGCCCACACATTGTGAGCATTCTCTGCTAGTTTATCCACCATAGCCTCCTGAGAGGGGGTCAGTTTGATAAAACTCAGGTCCATGGGTGCTGGCTTATATCCACTCAACAACTGATAGCTGTTGAAAAAAAACAGAACTTGCAGTTACTTTTCAGCAAGAAAAAAAAAAATTAAGAGAAACCACAAAAGAAAGAAATAACATCTACGCAACATATCTATATAAATATGATATCTACCTTTGAACATGAAGAATAATAATGTAAATTTGATTACTGATTTGGTTTTTGATTTTGATTATATTTCAAGCTAATTGCATCTTGATGGGATGAACTAACTGGCAAAGAAAGCAAAATGGTCTGAACTAAAAAAGTTTTTCAAGCATTTTAGTAATGCCACATATTCAAAGTAGGAAATTAAGATGATGTTTATCTAAATGCTTATATCAACAATATTATTGCTACCTTTGAGCAGATGACCATACTTATTAAATTCTATCTACTTCCTATTGAAATGAGAAAATACATTCTTCCTGTTACATAAAGGGCTGCTAAGAGACAGAGCAGGTCAAATGGTTTACTCACAAGCAGTTTTGAAATCCACCTTAAAAGCTTGTCTTCATAATAATTCATATTAAATTATCCTTCAAATGATAGGAGCAAATGTTTAAAATTTAAGCATGACTTCAGAACAGAAAGGCAGCTTCTTCACTTTTTTTAGTGCTCCTAGGAATGCTACTTTTATAAAGTTATTCCCTTCCAATTAATTATAGAAATTTCCTATTTTACTTATGAGAAAACCTTCAATAGAGGACATAAAGCATTAAAGGTTTTATCCAACCTAAATGATGCTTTGATTTAATTTTTCCCCCAGCATGCAAAGCATTATTTTGGTTGAAACAAAAAGAGTCTGTGGAAAACAAACAACAACATTCTCTCCCTGAAATTATACATGCTGGGGTGCATAAAGAATGGCTAGTTTAAATAATTGCTCAATTATTTTCTAAACATTTCATAATTTTCTTGTATTTTCTTTATTTGTACTGACAGAGAGAAGCTCATAAAATTAAACAGTATTTATCCTCATTTATATCCTAAAATATTCAAATATATTACCAATCTTAATTAATTCTCTTCTGTGAGACAACCATTTTAAAACATATTTAAATAAATTATTTGTTGAAAACAATAATTTGAAACAACCAGATATTTAAGAATTACCATCTATAAATAAGAGGTTGAATCTTCCTTCAAAAATATCACAGTAAGAATAAAAAGTTTTGTAAATAACAATTCAAGAATATAATTCCAAAAGCAGACATTCACATAGTTCCCCCTCCTCAGGTTTCTATCACAGGAAGTCCTCACAGGAGTTCACTGCCCTCACAGTTACCCCTCATCAGGTATCTGTGAAGTCACTTCAGTGAGATTAGTAAAACAAGAATGTAATGGAAACAGTGAAAAATATTAAATTAGCACAATTGTCAGGTTGGCAATTACTATGCTTCTTCCTGTCTCACTCCCCTGCACAAGCTTTTCAGAATGTAGCCACAATGTTTTCCTTTCCTTTTTGCTAGTTTCTTCAATCCATTATACGTGAGGTATCAAATTCTGACTTTGTACGTATGGTATGACTTCAGGTTGCTAAAATTACAAGGGCTAATGACATTAAAAAGACTCAACATTACTGTTTTTATATTAGAAAGTATAATTTCTTTCGATTTGAGATTTAGCTGCAGTTTTTCAAAAGCAGAAAATTTGATTCACTTGAACAATCTTGCAAATGCACATATATTTCTGCCCAGGAAATTCAGAATGAAAATACAGAAGGCCTTAGATATCTTTTCTTCTTTGAGAGTTATTTTGGGATACCAAAACTGAAGAACAGTTTGGAGGGGAATTTAAATTAATACCCTGCTTTTATTCCTATTCATTCTGGCAAAGCCACATCAGGGATTCTGAAACTGTAATACCAATGGTATGGAAATGCGTCCGCTGTGGTAGATATCAAAAACTTGATGGTCCAGGTTCTTACAGCTACCTTAAATTAAAGTATTACCTAGAAGCCTGCAGCAATCTTGCCAGAATGAGACACAGGCTTTTGGCTCACAGAAGGAAGAAAGAAGACATGCTTTAGATAAATGTGCTTGAGGTTAGTACACTGGCCTCAGGGACTGCATGTAATACAAAGGTATGGGTCAGTGAAGGACTGCTGTGAATAATGGATGTGCAACACCAAAGGAACAGACATTTCTGCACAGAGCACATTCCTGCAAAGAGCAGTGAGTTGCTACCGGTGGCAGGAACTCAGCAACCAGCACTTACCATTGCTTTGAGTCATAACCAAGGAAACGAAATTACTGTCTTAAATTCAGGAATAACAGACCATGCAGAAGTTCCCTCCTAGTAAAACTGTGTCATTTAGCTTTCTGACTTTTTACATTTACATAATCCTCCTTTATCCCACAGGCTCAAGTGTATATTGGGCAGTAGGGCTGTCAGATCCACATATGAAACTAAATTTCCATTATCTCAACTGTGTCCAAGTTCCCAAATTCTTTATTCCCAAACCCTCTGTGTGTAAACTGGTGCTAAGAAGCCACAGGAACTTGGCTGGGCCATGAGAGCTGGTTTCAGAGCTGTGGTACTGGAGGCCACTATACCATAGCAGGCTAAGCCCAGTCCTACTGATGCTGCTGCCAACAGATCACTTAGAAAAAGGTCAGGTGATTGTATCAGTTCTCTACACCTCAGAAGAGTCATCTTTTAATATCTGCAGCACAGTAAAATACATTGGGAAATTTACCATAAAAATTCTTCACAAAGTCTCCATGATACACACAATATATATGAAAGAAACGTGTAACAGTGAATGTCAGACATTACAATGTAGCACAAAAAATCCTAAAATCTTTCTAGACATCAGGTGACAAATATCTGGAAGAAAAATTGTGTATTATGGTATGTGAAAATTTCTGAAAATTCCAGAGAAATCATGCATGTACGTGCATGCCCAAGAACTAATAAAACTAGTAGTGTAAATATTGAATGGTTAAAATAGAATTCATTTAATTCACACTGCCTAAGAAGAAGACACATTAAATTTCAACTTACTTCTTTGGAAGTTTCATTTTCTTCACTTTTTCTTCAGCACGTTCATCAGCAATTCCAACATGGCAGCCTAATGCCAGCAGGGTTCTAGGACACAGAAATCAGAGATTAATTATTGACAATGTTTTGATATTTAGAGTTCCTATTGTTTATAGGCACACTACAGTGCCTATAAATGGCACTATAAAACAAATTAGACCTATGGAAATTATTACAATATGATATGGAAAGATCAGCACCAGTCTTTTGGTATATGTAATAAGCTTTCTGACAGTGTTAAGAAAATGCCACAAGATGTTCCAAAAAATTTAGTAAAAATATGAGTAAGGCATTTCAAAATGGAGCTATCATATAGTATAACTCATCTATGAGGTATCAGTTTGAAGACTGCCCTTGAAACATTATTTCTGCTTTATCTACTTAATCATACAGATTACATACTCACTCATACTGCTCCATACCCACATCCTTATATGTTTTGTTATTTATATCACAGCCATAAAATGAAAAAAGGCATAAAATATCACTTATCCTGAGAATGTGTCTTCTTTCTGAGGAAGCTATAATCTAGAGATTTTGGTTGGATCTGGATTTTTTTAGGACACACTACTGAAGAGAATACTGACAGCAGAATGCATGTTAAGGCCAAAACTGCCATCCTATTCAATCTAGACAGTGTGTCTTGTACCTACCACAAGGCTTATACCACAGAGCCACTGAAAGAGCCCATTGTGCCCTGACTCTGCAAAATACAGCTCATTTTAGAAAACAAACAATATTTATATAAACTTAAACCAGGGTTAACAGTACTAACTGGGTTTCTGATTACTTCAGACTTCTTCCTTTCCCGAACAGCCACACTGTTCAGCAGCATAAACTTTAAGTCTCATTTTTTTTCCAGGATTTGATCAGTAAATTATTAATGATTTGTTCCAGCATTTACATTCAGTGTTGGCTTATAGTCTTTCTTTAGTCTAAGTGCATGAATAAAATATTGACATTGAAATTAACAGAAATCCTAGACAAAAGTCAGAGACTTAACTTAGGTGTCAGATAGAATTTTCTCAAGACCTGAGGGTTATAACCACATCTTTGATAGAAACTGATTACAGAAGAAATCACAGGTATAAATACCCTGGACTCCATTCCAAATTTTCCTGAAGTGGAAGAAAGGTGTGAAACAAGGTTTTCATTTGTTCCTGCCACTAGCTAAAATATTTTTCTAGTCTTCCTTTACCTATATTTACTGCTCTTGAAATGACTAGAGGAAAAAAGAAATAAGAGCATAAATACTGTTCTAACATTATTTCTCTTGGCAGATGAATTGTCTGTTTCAAGGAGGTTCTTACAGCATATTTTTAGTGCTAGCTACATGATGTAAGTCCTACTGTTACAAACTGTGAACGGTGATTTAAAATTAGACAGTAAAATCAGAAATGGGGAAACTAATATCCAGTGGCCCCTTTCCTGCAAAACCCACTATCTGCTAAGAATACTCCATGCAGCTAAATTTCAACTGGCATAAATAGTACATGATTTCTATGCATCTATCACCATCATAAGTAGGAGGACATATCTAATAGTGAAATGCAGTACAGAGGAGCTAACCTCTGGTAACCCTAATTTTCTTGCAATATAAGCCAGGAATTATCTCTACCCTAACAAAACAAATTCAAATAAGAGTGCCACAGGAGGATAAAATGACAGACTGTACTGGCAGCATCTGAAAGNTGTTTTAATTCCATGGCATTTTCAGAGGCAACTCATTGCTGCATCTTGACATTTCCTACAGTATGTAATTTTTATAGCTCATGAAAGTACTCAATCATACTTAAAAATACACAAATATCCCAACATATGGAAAAGAAATATTGTATCAGATAATATGACTTAGATCTTTCTTGGTTTCTAACTCTCTCATCTGGCAGCAAAACTGACAACAAACCACGAAAGTAAACACAATTACAGTCAGTGTTATTCTCCATGTCCTGGAACTATTTCAAGTATGCAGCTGGATGCAAATTGTAAAGAAAATTATTAATAGTTTTAAAATAATATTTTCTTTNAACTGGCATAAATAGTACATGATTTCTATGCATCTATCACCATCATAAGTAGGAGGACATATCTAATAGTGAAATGCAGTACAGAGGAGCTAACCTCTGGTAACCCTAATTTTCTTGCAATATAAGCCAGGAATTATCTCTACCCTAACAAAACAAATTCAAATAAGAGTGCCACAGGAGGATAAAATGACAGACTGTACTGGCAGCATCTGAAAGACCATTAAAGCACTTCAAACTTAAGCAAGAAAACTAAGAGTGGCTGAGTGTAGCTCTCATCATCACAATGATAGCTGTAATTATCACACAAGACTGAGTAAATACACAGAAATGGGAAAGTCAGTCACAAAATAATAAGCAAGAACAACCAAAAAATATGCAAAATATATGCAGAANTTAATAGTTTTAAAATAATATTTTCTTTCCCTCTTCCCTCCGTCAAGGCTAACAGCTAGTAGGCTAGACACATCTAGTAAAGAAATAGTTAAGATAGGTTACAATTCAAGCCCTCAACTATGGATCACCTAGAACTGATTAGTGAACTAATTTTCCACATTTTCAAGCACCTAGAAACAAACTAAGCAAGAAACTCGTAGTCCCTGCAGAACAGATGTCTATGTAATAAAACAACTCAATACTACAAAATTAGAACTTCATTTATGAGAAAACAAGGACTAATACAAGGAAGTAAGGAACACAGTTCAGTAAGCATACAAATTTTGAAACACGTAGAAGGACTGAACGCTTTATATTTTGGATATTATCCATTCAATGGAAAAACTCTAATGTAAGCAATAAAATTAATTTTTAGAAAGTAATCCATAACTCATGTGTTTATAAAACAAAAACTTGAGGGTTTTTTTTACAGGGTTAGACTAGAAAAGCCCTAGATACTGAACCAGTAATCATGAAAGGACTCATTAAATTTGTTCAATACTTAGTGAAACATTAGCAGTGTGTATTTAATTATGAGAGCACGATTTTTCTGCTGCCTGAGCCATATTATATAGAGTATTCTAGGAAAAGATCCAACTGCAGTGCTAGTTAATGACATCATCTTTTGTAGTTTCATAAAATAGAAAGAAGAATGTAGTCTGAATCCTTAGCACATTGCTCTGCTGACAGGAAATGCTCAAAAACTTTCCTTGTAATTTTAATATCTAACCGTAGAAAATTTGATCTTATTTTTTTGGTTCCAGTTCAATTTCCCTCTGAATGCTTTACCTCCAAATAATGGCAAAATATCCCTCCAGAAACTGTTTAGCACTTAGGGTCACAAATATGACCCTAAGGACTCAGTTTTTCACTGAGTAATTTATTTACTGTGGGAACGGTAGATCAGTAAATAGTGCAGAGAAACTGGCCTGAAAAGAAATCTGCAATAAGTTTCTAGAAGAAGTGTTCTACATAGCCATGTACTATGAAAATATCAAGTCCTTTTATTATGAGTATAAATACTACATTGCGCTGTCAGTTCACATGGCAGAGATTTTAATAATATAGAACAAATATTCACAGAAAAGTAATATCATGTGCAGACATTCAACCTTTGTAAACTCTCTGAATTGTAAAAAGTAACTATATTCTAACAAGAAAAAAAAAAAGGATAGATTTCAAGTATGGGTGACTGGAGAACCACATCTACTGCTGAGCATATATCAGTTTGAGAAACATTTTTACATGTTGGCTGCTTGCAATGCTACATATGAGAGGAATTACTTACACTAATAGATTTTTCAATTAAGTCACAGCAAAGTAAGAACTCACACCTCCTTGACTGAAAAGCTGAGGTGAGGAATTGTGTCTTTGTAAACCAGAAAACTAGATTACTTCAAAAACTCCTTTAATGTCCCATTGAAATTTTTTAACATTTCAGCTGGAGAGCTCCCATGACATTCGCACATCTAATGACTCATCCACAAAAGGAGGGAATGCCTACTATGTTTGTTCTGTGACAACATGCACAGATGATACAGAAATGGGGTCCTGAAGAAAAGTTCTTAATTTAGTATTGTGCAAAACATAAATATCTATTGAGTGTCAAAGTTCGTTTTATCAATAAAGAAAATTTAAAGAAATTAAACTTAATAGAATAAAACCAAATAGGAAGCAAATTTTTGTTTTTCAAAGCTTGGATCTACTTCTTTCCTCCTAGATGAAAACTGTCTGAATTGTCATTTCACAATCAGCATTACCACAATAATTCTAAAAAGACTATCAAAATAATTTTCAGTGACAAATACATATTTCATTAATGTATCTCACTCCCTCATTTGCATATTATTACCCTCACCTACACATCAAAATTTAATTCACATGCCAACTTACAATTCTGGAAACTGTATCTCTTTATGAAACTCTCACTATAAACTTCAAAAGTTCTAGCAACTTACTTCAGTGTTTCAAGTGACATTTGCAAATTATAATTTCTTTCCTGCTCCGGCAATTTTGAGAATTCCACTAAGCATGGGTGTTGTCTTTTGTTGTCGTCTCTAACCTGAGAAAAGAGTAAAAAAATAAGCTTAATGTGCCTTAAAAACTATAAGAAATTTAAAACCAGTCCAATCCATAAGGTACTTAAAGGTGATCCTGTTAGAATTACTCAAACTGGACAATACTTCGAAAGAGAAATTATTCTGTATTCACAGAGCATGATCATTGTGTTCAAGCAAGGCAGAATTTGCATTTACAAATACACTTCAGATTTGCATATCTCAAGTGGAATAAATGCTAATTTGTACATGCTATTATACCGATGTTCACAGGAAATATGCAAAGTTCAAGAACAATGCAATCTATATTGTTTTGACATACAGCCATAAAGTACCATCTCATCTTCAGTCCCATGTTTCAAACATTCTACATCCAGTTTGTAAAAATATATTGATACAGATAGTACTGAAATCCTGACCCGATGAAAATAACAACATAAAAGAAATCTTCCCCATCTCTTAATTCTGAAAATGTTTCTTTCCATTAATAAAAGTTATTTCCAGTACCACAGAAGCAGAATGTGACTGTTAGGAAGTCACATATGGGTGGAACATGAATTTACTTTTAGTGTAGTGACAGGAAAGACATATAGGCTATAATTTACAAAATCCTACACTTTATAAACTTACAAATTTAATCAAAACTAATTTTAACCTCCTTTACTTCTACACAGTTTAGTCTAACCCTGGCCATAACCAAGAAAGGGAACCTTGGAAGGCTGTGATAACCAAGCGCTCTATAGCTCTCAACTTAGCATCTCGTGCTAGAGTTCAGCCAACATCCTCTACAAAGGCTTGATAAAATACATTAGTTTGAAAATATTACCTAACAGACCCCATTGCAACTGTTAACATTGCACAGTAACATTTTCATGACCATCTTTGATAGACCATAAGTTCACCATTTATATCAATCTTTCATGCTGCAAAATAGAAGTTATTGAAAAGTAACATTTTTCATTTTTGATCAATCAGATAATTCTGCTTAGAAAACTGAATGTTAACAGCTGAAGTTAAGAAGCCTAATTGTTATAATTTTTCAAAATTGATATTTACGCCACTACTTAATCTGGTTTATTTAATGTCATGAAAAAAAATCACATTTCCCTATAACATTTCTGAGTAACATAGTTTTTGCATTTTGATCCAAGCACACAATTCTTAAATTGAACAGCAGTCGTTTATGTTTTGGATTGAAAAATCTTTACAGTCTGCAGGGGGTATTTATCTTGATTTGATGGGATTAATGTTCTTTGCATGGACAATACAGGCAATTCAACTGTCAAACTACTTATAAAATTCAAGAGAAGATAAATTGAGAAATATCTTTTAGTAGCACTGTAAATGTTTATTTACAGATTCCTAAGATCTGCAGTAATCTGTATTTTAAAAAATTGAGTATAGTCTCTGAGTTGAGATCTGCATACAGCTAATTTAAGTCTTGGATGGCAGGTATTTTCCTCAGAAATCCAAATTAATTTACTTCCCCTAGTGACACAATATTTGTTCTACAACTACAATGTATAATAATTTTATTATATGGCTAACGTATTTTGTGGATTACCTTCCCGTTTCCTGGGTTTTTTTCTGAGCACAATATAAAAATCTACTGCCTTGCAAACACATTATATTAGTGGCAGAACTCATGACATCCATTAGTTCTTAATTTTTGTGGCTGGTTTTAAATGCACAGTGACATTGAACAGAAACAAAGATATGCAGATGCACCTGATGATTTCAATAGTACACATACTCAACTTAAAATGAAGCAAATCAGTGAAGTCCATAATTTTTCTACATTAGCTTGGTATTTTTACCTTCTTGCATGCATAGAATGCAGCAGTAATATGAAATGCAATCGTGAGTACGTGCAATGGTTTGGTGATACTACATACAGATTCGATGACCCAGTTATGTAGGAGGGATATAAAATACTACAAAAGACTTTTTTTAATAATCTGGAGGGTCATTTAAAGGTTCCGTTTATTAGCCTTTGAACTTTTAGACTTGGTGAAAAAACACCACTAGTTACTACATAGAATGTATCTTGCTCTGAACTAAAAAGACAAAATCTAATATTAGATGACTTGTGTGAGTTTAACCAAGCTAATTTCTGCGCCATGCCTTCCCCCACTACTCAGTAACTGCAGTGCATGTGTCCAGATAACCAGAATTGGCAACAATGGGTTAAATGCAGATGATACAAAACTGGGGAGGAGCTGTTGACTCCTTGGAGGGCAGGGAGGCCCTGCAGAGAGACCTCAACAAATTAAAGGCCTGGGCAATCACCAACCATAGGAAGTTCAACCAGGGAAAGGACTGGACTCTGCGCTTGGGATGGGGCAACCCTGGGTGTCCAGACAGGCTGAGGAATGAGAGGCTGGAGAGCAGCTCCATGGAAAGGGACCTGGGCGTCCTGGTTGATGGCAAGTTGAATATGTGCCAGCAGTGCCCTGGCAGCCAGGAGGGCCAACCATGTTCTGGGGGGCATCAGGCACAGCATCACAGCCGGGCAAGGGAGGAGATTGTCCCACTCTGCTCTGTGCTGGGATGGCCTCACCTCGAGTGCTGGGGACAGTGCTGGGTGCCACAGTGTAACAAAGACCTTGAACTGTTAGAGAGCGTCCAAAGGAGGGCAGTGAAGATGGTGAAGGGCCTGGAGGGGAAGGCATTTGAGGAGTGGCTGAGGTCACTTGGTCTGTTCAGCCTGGAGGAGAGACCCCACTGCAGTTACAGCTTCCTCCTGAGGGGAAGTGGAAGGGCAGGCACTGATCTCTTCTGTGGTGACCAGGGACAGGACATGAGGGAATGGCATGAAGTTGTGTCAGGAGAGATTTAGGTGGGATATTAGAAAAAGCTTCATCAATCACCCAGAGGGTGGTTGGGCACTGGAACAGGCTCCTCAGGAAGTGGTCACGGCACCAAGCCTGACAGAGCTCAAGAAGGGTTTGGACAGTACCCAAGCTCAAGAAGGGTTTGGGCACAGGGTGTGACTCTTAGGAATGGTGCTCTGCAGGGTCAGGGGTCGGACTTGATGAATCTTAGTCCCTTCTAACTCATCTTATTCTGAGAGTCTGTGAAACTGATAAAATCATCTGGGAGAAACCAGTATGATTAAGAAATCAACCTCCAGAAAATGATCAGCATATACTTTGTCATGATTCCAAAGTGAGCACATCTTACCACAATGCACTAAAACAAGTGAATTTAAAAGATTTAACACCTATTTTCATTTTGAACATAACTAACTTTATCACTGCTTAACTTGATACTTATCATATGTGGTTTAAATAGTGTTCAACTGTACAATTAGACTCTTGCTGACATGTAATGGTACACTAAGAGTTCCTACAGATTGCTTCACAGCTGGCATGATTACACCACAATTAAAATGTTTTGACACATTAATTTAACTGAGGTTTTGCATTTGATTTGGTGGGGAAATTAACTACAACAAAATCTAGATATCTTCTCTGTTAATCATATATCTTAAAGTACTGCTGTATGCTACACCAAATATGACACCTATGCCTTGTTACCTTAAATCTGAAATCTGAACTCCTCAGAGGAACAAAATCTTTTTAGTAACAAAAGTAGAAAACATACATGTTTATACACTTATATTTAGTACCTACTGCATGTTTCTATACACTCTTCACAGCAATATTTCTTTGTAAAACAGCATTTGGGAAACAAATAACAAACATAATAACATGTATAATTTTTTACTGATTAACTTTAAAAAGAACATTTTTTCCATATTCCACGAAAAGTAGGAAAGAGATAAGAAAATTTTTATGTAGAGCATCAAATACAGGCATGAGACTGAAGAAGTGGAGAGAAGGAAAGCAAAATCAGATTTAATGGAATTTCCTATAGGCAATACTTATTTGGGACTTGTCAGAGCAATGTCAGTCAGCACATGTAAAGAAAACCAAGAATAAATGTTTTCTTTGGCTTACTCCACCAGTCAGTTGAACATCTTGCTCCAAGAACAAATAGGAGGTGAAAAATTCACTATGTGCTCTCTGTGCTGACAGTCAGACTAAAAATTTCAGCACCAAATAGCTTTAACATCAGAATTTCTGTTCAGAAATTCCCAAACGCTGTTGGTCTCCACAATGTTTTGATGGGAAGGTGTTTAAAACCTTACTAATTTTGGCAGGATGAAGAAAAATGCAACTCCATTAGTAAATTGAGACCAATGTGCTGAATCATACTATGCAACTAAAAGAAAATTAAGTTGTAAGGTACATACTGGTCCATACTGCCAGCCAAGTTCAATCTTATTCATAACCCAAAGTTCATGGATGTTCTCTGCTAATTTTTCTCTAATCCTTTCCAGGTGGGGAGGCAGAACAATCTAAAGAGAGAAGAGATAAGAGAGGAAGAGGCTATTACAAATAAGTTGCTTGACACACCACCCAAACTTTCATGAATTATAAACTCCATACAAACCAGATCTCTCAATAAATCCCAAGAGAAAACCAAGTTTGGGACAAGGTGTAAATTCAACCAAATGAAGGAAAATAGGCATGTAATGTGTGCATTTAAAAAAGAAAATGTAATCTTTCCGTCTCCATACCTGGCTGGTATCTACAGGAACGGGAGTGAAAGCTGCTTGTGACAGAGAGACAGTGGGACCCAGCAGGTCTCTTGTGTAGCTACGATCTTGTTTGTACTCTCGGCTGTGCTCCACTTTCAGCTTCTCTTTTGGTAGGACAGCTTCAAAGCATGGAGCATATCCAGGTGGAGGAAGGAACTTGAACTCTCCATGGCGACCTCCAAGCAAGAAACGAACCCTGTAAACATCAGAATTACTTCAGATGAACAAGACACCTCTGGTGGAAAGCCTAATCAGTCTCTAAGCCTAAAGAATATTAAATTCTGTTTAAATACAGAAAAAGAAAATGGAAAAAATGACAATGATGCAGTTTCTTTTAATTGTTTACAGTTCAACATTCTCTAACCACTGCTGGAGTTTCTGATGTAGGAGGTCAAAAAAACATGGGAAAAGTAAAGTATTCTTTTTTTCTGGTTAATCTTACTTCACTGAAGGCCTTTTAAATCACGAGACCAATAATCTCTGAGAGAGAGAACAATCAGTTTACTCAGCACACCTATCAAATAAGCAGCAGCCTATTGAGTCTCCAAAGGCAGAGATTAAAAGCCAGAGTAATCAATCAAGCATCTCAGAACTCTCTCCATTGAGGAGGTCTGCATTCAATCTCATTTGAGAAATGAACCTAAAACCCTGTGATTCTTTCTTTTTGCTTACAAAACACTAAATCCTTAGGACACAATACAAAAACTCCTAGACTTCCTTCCCTACAACTTTTATTTGTCATATTAAAAGAAACACAGTGGAAAGCACTCTTTTATTTGTGACAAAATGGTAAATATGTCATGGCCTTTTATTACTGAAAAATTCAATCATGGAGGTAATAATGGTGTACCAATGACATAATACAAACATGACATAGCAATGACATAATATTGAAAAATCTTCCTAGAACATTGCCATCCAGAAGGAATTTAAAAAACACCCAAAAAACTAGCCTTAAACCAGAAGAATTTTGTATCTTTTCTGTTTACTGAGTATCTTACAGGATTTTTATTTATGCTATACCACTATGCTCATAAACTGCATGCAGCCCACAAATATCTGTCAGTAAGTTTTCTGATTACAGAAATAAAGCATGAAGGTTTATAGTTTTTAGCTTGTAGCATGCAGATCTATAATTTTATTACATTTTATCTCCTGTACTATCAAAAGCAAAGTCTAAAGGAGTGCTTTTTGCATCTGGAATAAGAAATGGGTGCGTGCTCTGTGTGATAGCTCTTAGCTTCTTGGTGTTCTTTGAATGATCCCTCAGAGAACATTGCTCTGCCTCCAAAAGAAATCAGCTTTCAGCCTTCACCTTTGCCAGTCCTGATATGAGTGGTCTCCCCACTGGAACACCATGCAGTCTTTTTTTAATATTATGGTCTCAAACTGCTCAGTACATGGAAGCAGATGTTTGGCACCTCAAGTGTGACTTGAAATTTTAGAGAAAATCAATACAGCAACCAGAATACAGATTTATTTAGCAATAACTCATGCTATAGAAAAGAAAGTGTATGACCACTATTTCTTAAGGTTAGTGCAGATAATGCCTCTTTAAATAACAGTTCCTACCTCATAACTGGTGATTTAAGGAAAATATATTTTTAATACCAAACGCTGATGCAAAATGCTTCCCTGCAGAGAATGTGTAGCAATGTGTCAGCAAAGAAATTATTAAGATCCAGTTTCTAAGATATATCTGTGAACCAGCAGAATACACTTGTGTGCTGAAAAACAACAGATGCACTGTGTCTTCAGGACTTCTTTGTAGCTCTCACTATCCAAGAACTGGAACTTTGCCAAAAAAGCAGATGTCAGAAAGAGAAATGAGAGCAGACAGCCAGGGAAACATTCAGCATATTCATCTATACAGAAAAAAAATAAGCAGACTTGGAAAAAACAAACAAACAAACAACAACAAAAAAAACCCCCACAACACACAAACAACTCCATGGGATGCTAACTTTATTCCTGCAGAGAAGCTGACAACTGGGAAGAAGAGGCCATCTATGTTGAAGTTTTCAAACATTCCTTGAACTGGCTGACCATTTATTCGGAAAGAGATGCTGGGGGCACTCAGGTCCAAACAGCAGCTAATGACATCATCAGTTCTTAATAGATGTTGGTTGGGAGAATTTACTGTTCGTGCTACACAACCTATGGAAGTAACAGAGACACATTTGGTGAAACTTATGAAAACCACACTGGTTTTCACAGCAGCTTAAAAAAGATAAAAACATCACTATACAGCACAAACACATTAATAGATAAATATATAACCTATGACATCCATGACCTGATTTTAAGCTTGCAGTATAGTGAACAGCAGCATACAGTCACATGAACACAGCTATTTGAATCATAAATATAATAAAACTCAATTACATTTAATGTGAGAATAATTACTGATATCCATATAAACAGTCAAAACCAAGAAAACTACATTTTATTCCTTACATTACAGAAGTGCAAACTAAAAACAGCCATTGATATGGCTGAATATGAAATAACTCATATGAAACCTAGTGTACTTTTCTAAAGAATGCTTCACTATTTAAACAAAGAAAACTATCTCACTTTGAATTATTTATGGAAAATTAGGTACTCCCTGTTAATGGCCACATCATGGTATTCATCCAAACTTGTATGAGATGATATTATTCAGTTTCATAATTAAAATGCAAACCAGCATTTTTCAGTAATATACAAAGATAGCTGCATTTTTAAGCCATATATATTCAATAATAAATATATTTTAATCAGTTTTTATGAATTCTAAAGGATTATTCTATCATACATCAAATTCATTTACACAAGCATACCTGCTTTCCAAGAGAAATAAGCTATAGAATTCAGAAATTGAAAGTGATTGTGTCTGAAATTTACTGCCATCTACAGTACAAAATTTTTGGAAAACCATGGAAGCTGTTTGAAAACATGTCTACACATGTTTTACAAAAGTAACTTATGCACTGTCTGAAAGAGATACTCCACCATGCACACTAAGAACAGAGTACTAACATTTTAACTAAGCGTCCAACTTTTGTAAACATGAAAGACTTAACTAACACTGTATCTCCAAGAAGAAGCTGATGACGTATGGTTTTAACAGAAGCAAAAATAATAAAATCCCAGTAATTTTTCTGAAAAGTGAATTTTCATGCACATATCTCCCCGACCCCAGAGGAAAAATCAAATACCAACACTTCCAAAACTCTATATATGAAAAATGACTTTGTGATACTGCCAGATGAAAATATCACAGCTGACAGCATAAAATAAATCACAGAAAGGGACAACTATTTAATGGCAGAGATAAGTAAACTCTAAAAGAGCTTATGAAGAATGGATATTTCATCCACTTAAACAATACTACTTGAGACCAGATGCCTTTTTAGACGCTAAAATTTGGGCAAATATAGGTTATGGAGATCAATGCAAGGCTGACTGCTAACAGAAATATGTATTGGTCACTGATGAATACACAGTAGAGCAAACTAACTAAATGCCTTTTCTGGCCCTAGACTTTAAGGATCTATGAGAACCACTTCTCCACAATAGGTCATTTCAGGACTGAAGAACCAAATGTAAATTATATTATTCTCATATAGGCTTGGTCCAGAACAGAAACTTTGGGGCAGAAATTGCTGTTGCTACTCATTGATACAGTAAATGTTTCATGCTAAGGAGGTTATTCTTAAAATGCCATTGCAGAGACTTATCAAGATGCAGCCTGGGATTATGGAAGCAAAGGCCATGATTTTCAGTATGCAACAACTTAAAGTTCTTCCATGTTTGAGAAGTATGTATGTGTTACACAATAATATCAGTGAAGAAAGAAGACACAAATCTTTTCAGATCAGTCGCATCCACAACAAATAGAAAAATTTGCAGATACAAATGTGGTCTGACTTTTTTTTTCTTTTTTGGCAGGATTAATGACTTGAGAACACAAACAACTGTTCTTTTTTTCTGTTGTTACATTTCTGACTGAAAAGTTTGCAGTGGGTAGAAAAATAATTTTGATTTTCAGTAATCTTTTGTTTCCTCTCTAAAAGTGACCTTAGGTACAAAAACTATCTTAGTTAGCTCATTATTTTCTGGTTTTTTCCATAATAATACTTTTTCTGTCAAACTTAGTCACGACACTTGTAATGATACCATTAATTATGCATCATTGCTCCAAAGTAATTCTCACTATACATGAGAGGCTAAGTAGAAGCTTCTTCCCTGAGATGCCACTCCAGTTGATATGCTATTATTTATTCATAAAATTCATTGCTATTTTGATTGGAAAATTCTTCTGAAATGTAAAACTGTATTCTTTTCCAAGTATCAATCCACAATGCCTCAAAACTGCAAAAACTTTGGATGATGCAGCTGACTCACTAAATTATCTCTCTTAACTGCTAAGGTGCTTTAGAAAACATGCTCGAATCTTTATATTGGAAAGAACTGCCAATACAATGAACCTTCCCCAGTTTCCAGGCAGTTCTCTAGTTTGCCACTGCCCAATAACCTCTCAAAAATCAAAAGAAAAAAAAATTCTCAGGAGGGTGAAATTGTAGTAACATCTCCTTTCAAGAAGTTATGGACTGTCCAACTGTAGGACTACCCATTCTAAATGATATCTGGGAATCTTTTCACAAAAGTTAAAACTTGCGAAAAAGATTAAGAAAAAGAGAACAAGCTATCATTATTGTGATTTTGCTGAGCTAATCAATTTGAAGAGACAATAAGGTATTTGTGCAATCAAGAGTCAATAAAAGCACTTTAGGTACTGAGTTCAGCTTTCTCTAACATTGGAATCTTCATGCATAAATTACTATTAACAAATAGATCAAACTAAGCCAAGAACATTTTAAAGATGAATGCCTGAGCAAATACATCATATGCAAGTTAGGAATGTGATTCTGCAAGTCTTGCAATAACTAGTCTTAATGTCTGCAAATTAAGACTACATCACTACAAACGCTGCAAACATCACTACATAACAAATATCTTGTTATAAATGTTTGGCAAAAAACATATTTAGAAATCTTCTTCACCTCTAAAGTATCTCTGAACTTCTAAAGACTCATAACAAAAATATGGCTTGAAAAAAAAAACAAATCAAAAATCAAAAATGAAGAGTCCTGTTACTTCAATNTTTTTTTCAATGCACAATGACAGTTTAAATCATATTCTGATAAAGGGTACTGCTTCTGTATGTTCCAAGTGTCGGCTGAAATAATTTAATTCACTTTGCTGCTGTTGAAACCAAATTCACTGGGGATTGCAAACACAATTATAATTTTTAAACAAAAATAAACAATAACTACAAAATACCCAATAGAATACCTGACCACAGATGCAGACCATCGAAGCCATAGGAATATAAGTCATCACCGACACCATTTCCTCCCCATTCCGCTCCTCCCCCTGGGTAGGGCGAGTAGCCTTCTGTTGAAGCCCAGCCCACTCGTAGATGAGTTGATTCTGCAGTCACAAAGGGCTCTAGATGGTCCACCATAAGTTCATAGTACCATTTTCTGTATTGGGCTGAGCCTTCACTAATCCCCAAAAAGATGTTGGGTCGCATGCTTAAACAGAAAGAATAAAAATAGTTATTAAAATCTTATCTTAAGGACAAGATGAACTGCTGTGTACCTTTCACTGACTCAAATTTCGAGTTTGTTTTTTGTGATTAAAATAACAGAAGTAATTTTACTTCATGGAATCACACAGATTACCAGATTGGCAAAGACTGCACGGGTCATCTGGTGCAACCTCCCTTAACAAAAGCACAGTCAGGACAAGATGGCCCAGCACACTGTCCTGCTGAATCTTCTAAGTGTCCAGTGTAGGTAATCCACCATTTCCCTACCAAGATTATTCCAATGACTGATTCTTATCATTGTGAAAAATGTTACTTTTTTCTCCAATCAGAATCTCCCCATGAGATACTTGTACTCATTACCTTTTGCCTTTTCTACATGACTTCTGGCTGCGCCTGTTCCTCTAACTGGAAAAGCGGAAAAAAGGGGTAGCTTCAGCTCCAATATTCTTCACTTGCAGTCTCAAAGCTTTATAGTCTTTCTTGATTCTATCCAGGTTTCAGCTTGCTGTGCCATTTATGCCCCCATGAGAAAAGTAACAATGGATAGCAATCTGTGCTCTGGACAAGTTGAGGCACCCTCTAGGCAACATCTCAGACTTTAGCTCCCAGAAGGCAGTATTTTTAGTTCTTTATTCACTCATTTATTCTGGTGAAAAATGGTCTATACATTTTAAATTTAAAAAATGCTTGCTTCAGTAATTGAAACAGAATCCTCACTCAGATGCCAGCAGTAATTGGTTTATATGTTTGAACAACTATTAGATGTTAAATACTGCAAAAAAAATCACAGCTATTCACCACTTACCAACATAAGTGAAGTAAGTACACATTAGGTGTACTTTTAGGTTTAATTTTACATAGCAAACTGCATTCTGTAATACTGATTATCTATTCAAGAGAATAACATTTAAAAGATACAAAAGTGAGAGTCATTCTATTTCAAAATTCTCTTGTACCTCTTCCTTCTTNAAAATCAAAAATGAAGAGTCCTGTTACTTCAATCTCTCAGACTGTTCTTACACTACCACATGGGAATTTCAAACCCAGATGGCTGTCATACTTCAATTTTTGCAGCTTTGATGTTTTAAATAAAATTGTCATANAAAAAAAATCACAGCTATTCACCACTTACCAACATAAGTGAAGTAAGTACACATTAGGTGTACTTTTAGGTTTAATTTTACATAGCAAACTGCATTCTGTAATACTGATTATCTATTCAAGAGAATAACATTTAAAAGATACAAAAGTGAGAGTCATTCTATTTCAAAATTCTCTTGTACCTCTTCCTTCTTTGTTCCAAGTCCTGTATAACTCAGTAACTTGTAGTAGTTGTAGAAATCCTTAATATCAATGTGATGCTCCTACTGCTACTGGTTTTACAGTACTTCACAAGACTACGTAAAAAAAGACAAGCTACTACTGTGCTTATTCAATATCTAGCTGAAAAGTAATATGTAGAGTCATATCCAAAGGTCATGATGGGGAAAAAAAGGAAAAAAACCTATGCTTTTCTAATCTCATTTTGTGGATAAAATTGAATATAGACTCTCATCCCAAAAAAATCTGTCTCGAGACAGTAATTTCTGTGTCAGCTTTGTACTAAGAAAGACATTCAATCTTGAATTAAAGCCATAGAGCACAGAAGTATCCAAAATCAATACTAGCTATATATCTTGAATGGTTGGTTACCCATATTGCAAAAAGTCTTTTAAACTTCTAGACATAGTGTATGTAGTCTTCATATTCCTCCACTATATTGGGTTATTACTTGTATAAATATTTTCTTTCTCCATTCAGGCTGACTAATCAACAAAAATGTAGCTCTAAGCTAGTCCCAGTGTGCTTTCTGGTAAAGGGAATGCAGGGGGAGGAAGAAGGGCTGGTATGGGTGGTTAAATACAAGTCAGTGTAAAAGTAGACTTTACTGATCTGATTGCCTATAAAATAGCAAGTTGTATCAGGTAAGAACAATAAACTTTCCTTTCAAAAACATATGGGCTGTCTTTTGCCAAATGTTGAAGTATAGACACTCTTCACATTGTTCCAAGTCAAAAATTTAATGTCTTTAAAAAAAAAGTGTTTGACAAAAACCTATCTTCCAGAAAATTTATATTATTTGTAAATTATTAGCAAGATTTTGATCTTTTCTGCCTGAACACAGTAGCACCTTATTAAGCTTTTCTCCAGACTTCATAATGTAATCAACCTAATCAGTCAAATTCTTTTTGCTCAAAAGAGGTTTGTGAATAGAGTTTTCCATTTCCTTGGAAAAGTACACTAAAAAGCAATACCTTAGAAAGATCTTTTGCCAAATATTTTTCCATCAAGGTATACATGTCTTAGTTTAACACTAAATTTCTTCTATGATTCCTTGGTCTTACTGACTTTTGAAAAAATAGTTTTTTCCTTATTCCTGCAAGAATAAGAATCTTCTCACTCACAGCTTCCTAATGCAAAGCAAAAATATGAAAAAACTGATTTGCTTTTTCTACCACCTTATTTGAGAAAAACAAGTTCTACGCTTCTTGTATAAAATCCAATGTCATCCCAGAAGATCAATCATCAATTGCAGAATCATTGAGGCTGGAAAAGACCTCCATGATCATTAAGTCAAACCCTTTGATCAGATATCTTCATGAAAACTAAACCACAGAACTAAGTGCCATGTCCTGTCATTTCTTGAACACTTCCAGGGATGATGGCACCACCACTTCCCTGGCCAGCCTGCTCCAATGCTAAACCTCCCTTTCCATGAAAAAAATTCTTCCTTATGTCCAATTCAAACCTCTCCCGGTGCAGCTGGAGGCTGTGTCCTCTTGCCCTGTCACTGGTTGCTTGGGAGAAGAGGCTGACCACCAGCTGGCTACAGCCCCCTTTCAGGGAGTTGTAGAGAGTGGTAAGGTCTCTCCTGAGCCTACTCCTGTCCAGAGTGAACAATCCAGTTTCCTCAGATACTCTTCAAGGGTCTTGTGCTCCAGATCCTTTACCAGCTCCATTGCTGTTCTCTGAAAGCGCTTCAGCACCTCAAGGTCCTCCTCGTAGTGAGAGGCCCAAAACTGAACACGGTGTTCCAGGCGTGGCCCCACCAATGCCAAGCCAAGAGAGACAATCAGTTCCCCAGATCCTTTAGCTTTAAGTAGCTTCCCTATAATATACAGTGTGAGGTTTTTACAGTTTTCAGCATCCTATGAACTCTGAATTATAAGTACTATTTCTGTGTTTCAATTTTCATTCTCAATCAGTGATTGACTTTTAAAAATAAACAAGTTTGAGACAGAAGAAGATCCCACAAATCTTCATACAAAGCCACATTCTTTGGCCTCAGCAGTAAATTAAAACTTTGGAAAAACATTTACTTAACAATATTTGTAAATAATACTTTATCAATTTAAGACGGTACTAGCTTCATCTTGTTATTAATGTCTGCTTGAGGGTAGCTTCAAAAATGCTGTCAGTGGAAGAGAGGGTAGAGACACTCTAAATATTCTAGGCACTGGTGAAGGCGTTTGGCACTAAATTCTTAATTTTGACCAAAGGTGATTAGGAAATCCTCACAAGATCATAAATATAAAAGCAATCACAGGACATCAAGTTGGCAATACCTGAATGCACAGCTAGATCTAGACCACAACCTTTAGAAGAAACTACAGCTTTGCAGACTTAAAACAGTCTAGGGCAGCTATAGTTTGTGACAGCTCTCTCTGACCCAAGTTTCAAATTTAATCACTATGGCAAAGGGAATTTAAAATCCTAGTAAGAATAAAATATCATAATATAAGATTTGGAAGTAAAAGAGATTTTAAGTAATGACTATTTATTTTAAGCACAAGTTGGAGTATTTTCTGTTCAAGATAGAGACTTTTTTCTTCTTCTTTGTACCTGCTCACATGGTTGACAAGGCGTGTCTGCAAGAGCAGATCTCTTCCCGGCAGAAGATTATCACAGATTAGATGCTGGTTAGACCGCACAGCTACTCCATGACAAACACAGAGAGAACACAAAACATCCAAAACCTGGAAAAAAAATGCTTTTAATCTTAAATACTTTTTTATCGTCATGGTTAATTACTTCAGGCAATGTAATCCTCTATACCTTGTTACTGGAAGACATGTAATGGTATGTAATTCATTCAACACAGTGGTTTTATTTTAGAACAATTCTGAAATTCTCCTGACATTAAAACATTCTTCCCACTTCCCTTGTGAATTGTTATGCATCAATGTTTTTGCCAAAAAGAGGGTAGTATTTCTCTTTGTGTCTTCAAACAGCTCATATACATTTTAGGATAAGTTTCATTCCTCATTATTGAAACAGCATTAAAGTATCTGAAATTAACCTCCACCCAGAAGAATCAATTTGCTTTGTTCATCTAAATATACTTGTTTAGTCTTTACCTACCTTATGGTTTCTTCCATGCTTGTCCAAAAGACAGATGATTGATTTAATATGTCCTTCCTTAATAATGTTTAGAGCTTCTGGGCTTTCTACCAACACACAGTGTAAAACCTCTAGAATTCCTGGGGGGGGGAAAGAAAAATAATTATTTCATTGAAGTGCATATAAAGTCATAACTGTACATAATAGCTCATAATCTGTTGCTCATGAACATGAAATAGTTTCAAAAATCATTGTATATGACAAACAAACCCAAGCAGCAGTCATTGCCATGAAGAATCATTAGCCTTAAAATGTTTCTCTGTAATGGGGAAATAAAACAATCTCCCATGTGTACTGGTCTGAATCAACATCCACTTTGGCATCTTCTACCTTGAGGAAAGATAAATATTGTATACGTAGTTCAGCATTATCAGTTGCTACGGTTGTGGCACAATGAGAAAAATCAAAGGGGCTGAAGGAAAGCTGAGAAGCAGCCTTAAATCTAGAGACATGCAATTCTTATTAGCAATGGACAGCTCCCATCCTTCTGTCTTCAGTCCTTTATTCAAGCCACGTGTCCAAACATTCAGCTTAATCCTTGAAAAGCAAAATCCATAGCATGAGTCTTCTGCTCTTTGCCATGGCCTCCTTCCATTCAAGGAAACTGCAGCACTGAAAACTTTCCCTTGATGTGGGAAAAATGTTTTTGTTGGATGGTTCCATCTCAGTGAGAGTACTCTGGCCTTTCTTTGATCCTAATGAGAAAGTGAACATCATCCAGTACAGATGACCTACAGCACCATCATCATTTATCCCCATACTATTTAATGTTTTTCTAGAGGTCTGAGGGACATAGGCTGTCGTCACTAAGAGCAGGGATTACTCAAGGACTGAAATGTAAAAAGGTGGAAGACAACAGATACAGCAACAATTTGATTCATCCAGTAAACAGGTTTCAAACAAAGTGTGTTGCTTAACGTATTTGTAGATAAAATCATGCATATGTAAACAGAAAATGCAGGTAGATAATGAGCTAGAGGTGAACTCCCAAAGTGATTCTATAGCCCTGAAGTTTAAGAACAAAAAGCCTTAACTATAAACAAAAGAACATACTAAACCTGAATTTGGGAGTGGTATGATCTGTGTTGCAAGAGATGTGCACTTCCATTATTCCACCACTCTATGAATACTGACAGTAACAATGTTGTTAAAAAGGATAGAAACCTAAGAGTCATGAGAGCCAGCTAAAAGAGCAGATGTTCTGTGGCAACATAGCAGCAGCACAGTCCACTTAGCCTGCCAACTAGACAAGGTCAGGGGTCACTGATGATAGTAAAAGTACCTAGGGAGGTTGAAAAAGTGTTACAAAAGAATCCTTAATCTAGAGGGGTAATCTTCTACAAGACCAACAATTTTGTGTGTCACAGTGATCTGGGAATGCACAAAAATCATTACATTCAAAACATGGTAACTGGATGTTTGCCACCTCTCATTGTAGCACTGAAACACACTTTGTCAATATAAATAATAATCCAGTACTAAATGACACCACATAAGTGGGCAACCACATCCTTGGATTTTTTTTTTTTTTTTTTTGTAGGTAGAGTTATAACCTTTTGTCTTAAAATAGTACACAAGGTTCATTTTGCAGTCTTAACATTTTCAGTAACAGAATTAAAAATACTTTCAAATGTAAATGTTCAGTATTAAATGCATGTTATCAATTATATCTAGCTGTCTCAACACCTTCTTGAATTATTACAGCATCTGAATGCTAATTACCAAATACATTTTGTTCCCTGTGTTTCAGGAAAAAAATCACATGAGTGTACTGTGTCTGTTTGGACTAATTCACTTTTAGATTTTCTATATTAAAGACAACTACACTTGTTCCAATTTCATTGGAGCTTCTCAAGGGAGTAAAGCAGTACCAATCTAATACAATTAAACTGTATGATATGCAGAGTTCATGGTAAGGAGAGTGAAAATTTTCTTAATGACTAACAGATGAAAAGAAGCACTTGTTTTCAGGACAATATGTTGACTCCTCTAATGTCACAGAGGAGTAGAAGAATAAAATGCATGCACTTAAAAAACCCCTCAAAATTGGTACCATCTGGTTCCGAAAACCTTTACTTGAAGGATATTCATGTTAAAGAAACCTCCCTGTCCAACCACTCAGGAGCCACTCTATTCTAATTGCTCTGGGTAGTGAACCTCCTGACATGCTTCAGGAACTCTGAATGCACTAATATTTGCAATACTCATTTGTTCTGAGTTTTCTGCTAGGAACTAGGCCACCACTCTTGCACCATCTGAGCTCAGACCATGGACCCTTTAGAGCTACACACCCCACACTTGCACAGTCAGACTAGGTTTCCTTCCAGCTTGACCCCAAGTTTCTCATAGCAGAGTCTCAGATGTCCCAATTAAAATAATTTCATTGTGGTGCCATGACTAACAAAATAACAACTCAAGCTGGGTGCTACCAACTGTGTAGCAGTCAATAATGGCCCAAGCTGTGTACCCAACACAGGAACCTGAGATTATCTCAGCTGGTTAGAGCATGGTAGTAATAACAAGTCTGTGGGTTCAATGGCTGTACAGATCATTTACTTAAGAGTTGGAATCAGTGAACCTTTTCGGCACCTTTCAACTCAGAATAGTCCATGAGTCTGTGGGCACCTGGGCTTTTATAGTTTTACTGTCTAAGCATGTGGAATCTGGGGGTCTTTGACTCCTGCCTTGTCTCTGAGTGTCACCTGCCTCGGCCACAGGTTCCTGAGAGACCTTTGCTATGCTGAGAGTCAGCATTTCAACACTTCTCATCTCACTCAGAGCTCAAGCAGCAGCTCAGCTGCAGGCTGCAAGCAGTGCTTTCTGCGCTAAATGTATTCCTCAACACTAGATTACTAACTTGTTGTATTCTATTTTTTTACCTATGTTTTAATGCCTTTAAAATTATAGTAGGGCTATTTAATCCCATCTGGAATATATTTCAGAGTGAGAAACTAATCTAATCTTAATTTATGGATTGAAGAGACAGCTGAAGCATTTGCTTTGCAGATCTGTGATATCTCACTTCTAGTATGGTCTACTCTTGGATATATTTCTGCTTGGACAGATAATAATTTTCCCTCTTTTGCTTCAATGAAGCTTGGGAAATGAATCAATTTCTGATGTAATTTGTACAATCATATCACAGTTGCTGTTTATATATTTAATGCCTTTGTTCTGTTTTCATAACACTTTTAGTTCCAGAAGCAAAAAGTGAAAACGGGAATTTTATAGATAATAGTTGGTAGCATCAAATCTTTATTGCAATACATTCAAGAAAACACATGCAGGAGATGTAACTGATGACTTTAACGTTGAAGATGAACTTAATTTTGGTGTGCTTAACAGAACATGTTTCTTCATAAACACTTTACCGTAGAAAACAAATTATTTTATGTGAATATATATTCAAGTATGCATAGTTTAAAGGTTTAATATAAGCCAGTATTTCTGCCTATTGAAGATCTACCACTGTAAATTAAAACAGTGAATATCCTCGGCCCATCAAGTCAAATAAAGCTTAAAATCTGGCAAGCAAGCATCCCACATAAAATCACAAAATCACATTTACATACTAAAAGATAAACGTACTGTGCCTCTCAAGATAATTAAAGCACAGCCTAATTAGCATCTTTTGTAAGTGACTCCCTCAAAACCAGAAAAAGTCCTCATTACAAAATCAGTTTTGGAGGCAACAAGGAAGTAATGTTACCAATACACACGGGGATGGACTACAAGTGGTCTAGTTCCTAGCAGAAAACCCAGAACAAGTGAGCATTGCAGATATTAGTACATTCAGAGTTCTTGCAGCATGTCAGGAGGTTCACTACCCAGAGCAACTAGTGTCAGAATACTCTGCAGTTTACAGAATGCATCTCATACCTTATTATACTATCACAAACAATTAAGTTTCTAATTTTCACATCTTTTTGNAATGCATCTCATACCTTATTATACTATAATAAACAAGTTTTTAATTTTCAAATCTTTTTATGTGAGATTAAAATTTAAAAATACATATGTACATAACAGAAACCATGTAACAGCATTTTAAGAGCTATAAGAAATTACAAGAAATTTCATCTTGAACCTCCAAAAGTTGAGCAAAACATTTTGCATTATTTCTGAAAGCCCTTACCCTGAGAGTTTCAGATATAAAATTAGGGCTTTTAGGAAATAGTTTCACCATTAAGATCTTGTGATATACATTGAAATTAAGCAGGCTGCAATCAAATACCATGCAAATGCATAATTGTGAGATCATTCTCCTTAAATTAATGCTGTCACTCCAAAGGTAAAGCATAGTAGAAAAATAACTTATGATTTTGACATTTTTCAAATGCTTATTTCAGTCCAAATTCAGTTACTCAAATGCTCAATAGAGCAAGGAGATCACAGCATTACAGAGCAGGTTCCCCAAATAATAATGTAAACCAACACAAATAACATTCAGTTACAACACTTATTTAGTTAGGATCACCAACCCTGGTGCACCAGCTGCAGTGACAGGATGATCTGCAAACCTCTAATTGGACACCCATGCTGTAAGCAGCCATCTGTCCGAGTCACCAGCTGAGAACTAAAGTAGTGACACAGGTAAAGACTCCTATGTTCCTGTTGCCTCACCTCGTGAGCTGCTCAAGCATTCAGAGAATAAACATACCAGCCTGAAACAGATCAGGTGCATGCCAGGAGTAGGAAATAATCCCATAGTAAAACAGGTCCCCTGTCCTAAGGCCATAGGTCTGCAATTAAAACTAAACAAAACCCTGCAAAAGTACTTCCATAAAACATTGCTGTCTAGAGAGGCTCACATGGGCAAATGCTTCAAAGTCTCTATACCAGTCTCTGCCCCAAGAATAACTGACTTTTAGACTCTCTGCCTGCCCTCAGAGTTGACAAAGGGAAAAACCAGCAAGAGGAGAAGCATCAGTGTGTAACTGCTCTTTACAAGTGCAATCAACCACTGCAGATCTTGTCAGTCAGCTAGTGAATGCCGTGTCAGTTCACCCTCAGCTCTGAGAGGGAGAACACTCCTGCCACTGACATTTGACAATATTTTCCCATGTTGTTGGTCAGTTCATCTCAGGAACAGATTTTTGGCAAATAAACAAAACGCCCATGAATATTTAATGACAAAGCTGAGGGGAACACAAACACCTTGTTTACTATAGGACACATCTGTTCTCACAGCAGCTGCTGATCCATTGAATACAAACAAGGTAAGAAATTTATTAATATATGCCAAATGGTGACCTGCACTGAAACTACATGGAATACTCAGCAATAGCTGGGTATTTCTTATTTATTAATGCCACCATAAAAGGCTGTGCTGTGCCTGTGACTTTTTTTTTTTTTTTTAATGTTTGCCAGTCTAACATAAAACAAAGAACTTCTGCAATGGTGGACATACTTCCCTCCTGGTCTTAATAATTCAAAGACTCCTGAGTACACCATCAATCTGTGGCGGACATATGATTGAGGAATGGAAAGAATCATATCAGGAATGCAATTTCAGTTCCTGAGGACAACTCTTTAATCAATCATTATGCTCCTTCCAGTTCATGGAATTACACACTGCACTAAACCAAGAAGATGATGGGAATAAGTTACAAATATGTAACTGGAGAGGTATGTAACACTCTTATTGTAACTATATTTCCCATTGGTGTGACTAAAAATCTTCCTGCTCTTTGAACTTACTGTAGCATTATTACAAAAAAATGAAGTCTTGAAAGGTTCTCAAGAGGCCATTCTCCAAACAAATTGTAAAAAGTACAATATTTAAAGCAAAACAGTCTCAACTGCTGCTGAGAAACGTTTCTTGTTAACTTTAAATAGAAATTTACACCGCAGGAGCAAAAGAGGTGATTCAAAGGGAAATATATATGTATTACACAGGTAAACACTGTTAGGCAGATCAAATTATATCCATTCCATACAACTTTTGTTCTATTTAGTTTGATGCAAATCCTGAAAACCATGCAGACTTACAAAGAAAATCAAAAATACCAGAATTACTTAGAAAACAACTTAATACAACATACACTATTGAACAGCTATTTTATCAGATTTTTTTTGTCTGAATTAAAAGATAACACTACATCCATCTACTTGGAAAGGTAGGACTACCAGAATTTAAAGTAGAAGTACAACTGAAACCTGTATGTAAAAAATGTTACAAATATAAATCTCACTTTATTAATGTAATTTACACTCTCATAATAAGCACTTCATTATAATTAAGATGAACAAGCATATAACTTTAAAGAATTTAGAACTGGTCAAATAAGGAAGTTAAAATACTAAAAAGCATACCAGAAGAGGCTTCCAGTCTTTCTAATCTGCTGATCAACCAATCAAGAGAGCCAGAAAACTGAGCACAGTTTTTACGATTTCCTCGAATCAGAGCCGCTATTGGGAAAAGAGAGAGAGTGAGAAACTAAATCACAGTTATAAGTGCATTTAAACTTAAATAATTTCTGCCTTCTCTTGTCAGAAAGGATCCAGTAAGATAGTCTTAACCTTTAGTTGTTAATGTTCTAGATCTAAATTTAAATAATATAAGTGATAGTTAGAATTCAGCATAAGAAATACCTTTGATATCAAATTGATGTTTAGGGAATTTGAATTATTTTGGCTCTATAATCATCTCGATAATCCCTACAAAATGCCCTACATGAAGAAGCCTGTACTTACACCACAGAAGTCAGTCACTACTATAGAAACAAGTTTCTCCAAAACAGTATTCTTGTAAAGATAGGAAACATTGCAAAAGCAGAGTGTGAAGCCAACAACACAGGTGATGAATGCAAATTATTTTCTATGATTACAATAAATTTGTTCAAGATTAATAGGAAGTAAAACAAGATAGATGTTTAGGAACTGTTTGCTATACTTTTGACAAGGTTGTAGGGAGTAAGTAACTGCTTTGAATCTGTTTCACCCTCCTGCTTTAAGCTGAAGATTGAAGTAGACAGAATCATGCACTGATTTGGTGGGTACAGATGAACTGAAATCTCCCTGAACACTGCAGGCACCCACAAGCTTGCTGTGTCCTGGATTACCTGCATCTGCAGGTATGTGCACACACAAGCTCTCAGAGACGCATCTGCTCTACTCCAAGGACTGAGTCACAAAGATTTCTGTTTGGTGTGTGGAACAGGGCAAAGTACTGGTTTTCTTAAGATTGTTTTCCAGCGCCACCAACAAATTATTTCAACCTGAAGTTTCTGTGATTATTTCCAGCAGCAGAGACTGTTGGTCCTGCTAAGAGGCAATGGCCTCTTAAAATCTCTCTTTTGCTGTTGCACAAACTCACTGTATTATATTGCAACGATGTTTTTATGCTGCTTTACATATAAAAGGTTAAACTTAGAGAGTTACAACATAAATATGACATGAAAGTATCTGCAAAGAGGAAGAGCAATGTCGGAGCATTGACAGTTCTGTAAACTGGCAGTTTCCTCACCAGTTTTCTGATGAGGAAAATCTAATCTTAATGGCAAAACAAATAAACAAAACACTTTTTCTTACTCTCTTATATAATTTAAAAAATACGTACCCTGAAGTCTTACACATTTGATTAATCATGACCACAGTTATTTGAAAATACTTGGGAACCATAAGAGAAGAGACACCTTGTTAAAACACAAAGACTAGAACTAAGGAACACCTGTTTCTGACAGTGATTTTTTTTTTTATTGGTCATAGGCAAGCCACACAATCTCCCTATGCTTCAGGTAGGAACATAAAATAAAGGCAGTAACAGTTCAGTGCTCAACACATCACTAAATTTAACTTCATTAACAGTAATGAGACACAGATGGTTTCATAAATGCTGCTATGCACAAGTTTGTGAAAGGTTAGTATTCATTGGTTAAAGCTGTGCATTAAATGAGGCACACAGACACTTAAAACTGAAAACAAAAAAATAACATCCTACAGCTGCTTTTCTTATTGCCTACCACTCTGAACAAGAACAGCACTCAGTTTTAAAGAAATAAAAACCATTATGTGGTCAGTCAGACATTAACATCACAGCACTGCATATACTCCTGCATATTTTTTGTAGTCAAAGTTCACAATGAATATATGTATGTGTAATAAAGGAAGGATGACAGATGCCTTAGTACATATATGTCAATTATTTCAAATTGAAAGATAGTAGATTCAGACTGAATATAAGGAAGAATCTTTTTGCAATCAGGGTGGGTGTACTAGATGATCTTTAGAGGTCTCTTATGACCCAAATCATTCTAAGATTATATGTGATAGTATCAACCCTCAGCATCTATAAATGCCTTCATTCTCATAACAGTGAAATACAACACAATATCAATGACATGAGAAAAGACATGAATTCTGGCATCACAGTTTACTTTAATTTATGTGCAGACTCAAAAAAACAAAGTACTGTTTGCTGAAGCGAGACTGAGCAAGCAATATCCATTTGTCATCCATGTAATTACTGTACAGATCCAGCATTATTCAGAACAGAGCAATGTACAAATCCATCATAGCCAGATCAAAGCCAGGCTTCCCAAGCATTAGCTGCCAGAAGATAATGCAGTTAGAGAAGCAACATCAGAGGGCAGGAGGGGCACAGAGACTGGGAAGTCAACAAATGCTTGTGTGTTGTTCTCATCACTACAAGGCCATGGAAGCAATACTTTGTACAGAATAGGCAGACTCTTCTTCAGAAAGAATTTTCTAGCCTTGCCAATTGGAAATCAAGCCACTACCTCCTCCAGTCTGCACTGTGCTTAATGTAACAAGAGATAAACTAAACTGTAACAAAAAATTCAACTCTACCCTACATCTACGAATAACCAAACTACAGAATTTTATACACCATCATCTACCATCTACACCCCAAAAGGTTCTCATTTGATTTCATAGAGATGTTAACTCTCTGGACCTAGTCTGGATACTTTAAAATGTTTGTAATTTCTGACATAACTTCTTTAACTGATTGTTAATGCACCAAATAACTGCAAATGCAAAAATCTTGCTTAATTTGTATTCTAAGTTTCTACATAGTGGAAATTCTTCTGTATTAGAAGTGTTAGGCAGTTCTTTATTCTTTAGTATTTTGAGCTTAAACTATCCAAGTAATCCATAATATGTCTTACCTAGTAGTTCATACAAAGAATTCAGAATAGATTTCCATGCTTCTCCAGCTTCCTTCCCAGCTACATCTGCAAAGTGAGCTGCACTGCTGTATACATTCAAGCGATCAATACATTCAAGTACAAGGTTGATCATACCCTAAAAATCAAAAAGCTCATATCATCAGAGGAAAAAAAAAAGTATCTTTAGATGGAAACACAAAAAATGTTCAGAAATCTAGGAAAACAAAACATGAAGGACAGGATATGCAAAACACAAGAATATATGCATGAAGTCAAACAAGCAGTCCCAACAAAAAATTTTCCTTGATGGAGGTAATAAACATCTGCCATTTAGGACGGTCAGATTAAAACAAAAATAGAGAGTATTAATGACATAATTTTAGGCAGGATTTTATTCTGGAGGACGTTTAGGCATCTGACAAAGTATAGGCAACTATTATTACCACAGAAATAATACATAATATTAAACAAAATGCTTAAAGAATGCTTAGTAAACCAAAACATCCTTCTGCATCAAGAAATTATAACAGAAAAAATTGATTCACACATAAGGAGAAAATTACGGGTAGCATTCAAGACACAAGGTCATAAAGGGAAAAAACCTAAGGTCATAAATGTATTTCTTCCAATACGCAGGAAAAACAGCAGATCTAGAGGGACTATGAATGCAGAGGGACTATGTAAATAGTTTGACTTTTATAGGATAAAAACCTAGCAAGGTTAATCCATATTAGCAAGCAAGCATAACCCATATTAGACATCAACACTGCAGATACTGTGAAAGACAACATAAATCAGGAGTAAAACTGAGAGAAGTACCTCTTCTTGGAAGAGGTTCTGGCGATTCTTCAGTGCTCGGAGCCTGTTCTGTTTGTTTTCATGCTCCAGATGTTCATCAGGGGGGTGAAAGTAGCCAATCAAGTCCTGAAGGCTCAGACTGACTGACTCAATAGGCAAGTCAATGGTGGAAGACTTCACTTTCTTGCTGAGAGAATCAAGGCCCCTGCAAGAAGATGCAAAGTTTCCTGAGTCCTGTGGTGCTGAGGATGGTCCAGACTGCCCATGGAGGTGCTCAAACACACCTCTCACCTGTTCTTAAGCCCTTTTCAGTGTGGAAAGATGCAGCACTTCTTTAGCCTTTTTGTTTCCCTAATACTCAATTCAAGCTTGGCCTTGCTGAAGTCTATGAACATTCTCTCTTAGAAGTAGAGGGCTCACTGTTCTCATCCATGTTATACCTGCCCCTTGCTCAGCTGAATCTCTTTGCAAGTAACGCAAAGTTTCAAAAGGATAGCTACAAAAGTTATCTTTAAAACATAATTTTATTGTGAGAATGTCATCCAAAGCACCATTTTGCTACTGACTGTGAGGAAGAACTGGAGCATACACTTAAAAGAATAATTTTCATCCTCTTCAATTCAGCTTTTTCTTTTTGAGGTAACATCCTGCCAAAACTAAATTGCTAAACACTACCTTGGACTCCCTGTGCACTCCACAAAAATCTCCACTGTAATTTAGCAATACCTTGATTTGTGAAACCTTATCATTAAATTGCCTTTCTCTGTCTTTATCTTTCAATACATTAAGCATTCTTAGAAGCTTCTATGAAGGTGTACTATTTACAAAGTGACCTAGGGCTTACATTTCCTTTGTATTTCAAATGTCATACTGCAGACAATTCTCCTAAGGGTGATTTTGTCCTGGTTTTTTTAGGTACCTTGTTATATGCTTTTCAACAAATTGACATGTCTGTGTCTTTGTCTGTGCCCTTATTTAGGAGATGGTTGCTTCTGGTCACCAATTTCCACAGTTTTTTTCTTGTGACAAATGACTTCTTATGAAATTATTATCATTCCATACAGTCTTACTGCATATCATTCTTTTTCTAATGCAAGCCACACTGATGAAAGGGCCTTTCATCAATTACTGAAATCACAAGCATTTGAGAATTAGCATTTTATCAGCATTATTTAGGAATAGGAAGATAAATGCTAATTGCATACATCTGATAGGATTTTTTAATGGCTAATTACTATAAGATACAACACAACATTTTTCGTGTTTCAAAATATTAAAGAAACAAGTAGCATTAAAAGGGAAAAAATAAGCAAAGTGTAATGTGAGAGTAGAAAAAAGGTATAATTTTAAAGAAAATGTCTTCTTGATACTACGAATTTCTTCAGTATATTTGTGTTTTTACAGATCTATAGTTACACAGTTATCTCACTCTTCCGGGTTTTTCAAGGAAGATCACCTTTAAAAACCGTACTTAGAAAAGAAAATGTTAATTTATGCACCACATGACTTAAAGCAAAATCTGGCAAGGAAATATCTCTTTTATGGTTTGTTTGCATTTTCAGTATGTTTATGCATTTAAATCAAGATTGAGCGATATGTTAGAAGACAGATAAAAAAGACTGACCAGTATGTGTCAAGGTGCTTATCTGCTGATAACACAGAGAATTGACAAAATCCAATTTGAGAAGCATTGATCTATTTTTTTCTGAAGGATAAATTTTTCCCTGTTGTGTTAATGGCAACTTTGAATAAAGAAAAAAAAGAAAAGGGATGAAAAGGTTGTTTTAAAAGCACACCTTATGAACCTGTTGAAAAGGAAGACTGTACTACGGATTACACGTGCTGTTCGGGATTCTTCATTCTGAGATCTGGACAGTGTTAAACCATCATCCATGTGCCCTTCATGGTGCATTATTGCCTGAAAACAAAAACAAGAAGCAGTCACTGCAAAATGAGACATTAAATAAGTCTGAAAACTCACATAGGAAGACAGGCTAGGAAATGATGAAGTCACACACAAAAATAACAATTTGACAAAAAACAGATAATTTCATGGTTTAGTTTCTCATGTCCAAGGATGCAGCCATATTGAGCCAGCAGGTTCAGTGCCATAATAATTTCAAAGCTACAGCTTCTGCAAACAACATGCTTTATTTTAAAAAAAAATTATGTAAATTAGAAGGTTTTGTTCACTCTTTGTTTTTATCAACATGAAAAGCACTTCCCTTATTGAGCGGCAAATCCATAAAGCAGAAAAGGTCGTAACAGGTATTCTTTACTGGTCCTCATTCCTAAGAGTGCTACTGGCCTTTTCTGACTATGCTTTGAGTAATTTCCAATAACTTACAGTTTTTCATGTCTAGTTATCATGGTTCTGATGGATTGGAAGGCTCAATCCAACCCACATAAATATTTTAAACCTCCACTCTAACTGTGTAGTTCTGGTATCTAAAATGGTCATGGAAAACACTACAGTGTTAAGTTGCAAAAGAATGCTTTCCCTACTTTATGATGCTGAACTAGCATTCAACTTGGCTGTGATCATTCTATAAAGAAAGAAATCTCTCAGGACTCAGGACGTGAACCTTCTAGCCCAAAAGGTAACACACTTACAATGTGGAAAAAAATACTTTGAACTAAAAGTCTCCTCAATCCAATCTACATTGAAGAAAGGAATCTTAGCATATTCTATAAGTTGTTACTAATATTTTCGTTTGAAAAAAATATATCCAGATTTATGAATATTTGTGAGATAATGTGTACAGGTTAACAAATGGACTTTGTCAGGCCTTCAGTTTGAGAATTAAGCACACCACTTAACTTTTCAATATGTGATTGAAAAAATCCCAATCTTTCATCTGGCAAGCATGCCTAAAATATTTGAAATCTAGAAATTAGCTAGCTCACATGGCTCCCTTCATTTCCCAACCCCCCAGCCCACCCCCAGCCTATCAGACTGTGAGTGAATGAAACTTATTCCTATTTACAGTCTTACCTTTCGCTGCAGAGAACCCATCCTTACAGACTTGGCATCAGCAGACTGGTATGTGAGCCATAGGCCTGTATCTACATGTTGTATGAAGCATATTGAGTCCCCATACTTTATTTCAGGTGCCCCCATTCCATCCACCTCTTTTCTTGTCCCTATGTCCAACTTTTCCTGATGAAGAAAAAAAAATGTAGACACGAACAATAAACAATGTGACAATGTTTGCATAAAACAATAAATATTAGGAAATTGTCCAAAACAGGATCTAAAAGAATATTTGAGATCCTTCTTTAAAGATATTACTAAAAATGGGAAAGTGTAACTTTTAGTTAAAGAGAAATCCCATCTGTGCAAAAATCTAGCTTCTTACACTTGAAAGGCTGTGTGTATTCATTTCACCTGCATAGGAAAGAACTAAGATCATAACTGAAAATATATGTCATTATTGAAACATAAGAGCTTACAAAACAACCCCAGATACATTAACTCCCCTAGCTGAAACAGGCATTAACCTCCACAAGCTTTTTCTTGGGCACTTGGGGCTTTTATCTGGCCTGGAAAAGATGAGCTCCATCCAACAATTGCTGAGAGATGGCCTTTAACCTGTCACTGCCCAAAAATGGGCTCAGTGCTTCCTGAAAAAAGCAATCCATTTCTGCATGATTGGCCTGCAAACTATTAATGGCATGACAGCACGTCATTCCAGCTGGTGTCCTGTAGAGACAAGTTGTTTCAGGAGAGGAAATGTAGTCTCCCAAACAATACTAGAGTTTGTGGCTCTAATCTGCGGCATTTCCCCAATGCCCAGTTCTCCTAAGCACAAACTACTCTGAACAGACTCGTA
The DNA here is from genome assembly GCA_013400435.1 of Pycnonotus jocosus. Lineage (NCBI taxonomy): Eukaryota > Metazoa > Chordata > Aves > Passeriformes > Pycnonotidae > Pycnonotus > Pycnonotus jocosus. The sequence goes on along the minus strand of VWYP01032737.1, from coordinate 132,155 downwards.
TGGACAAGCAGCCCATGGATCCTGCTTCATGGCACATCATCCATTGAATCTCTCCAAAAACATACGGTTCAACTGACTGATGTACCTGTGGCTGTACGTTCAGTATGCAACAAGACCCCCTTAACCAAGCACACCTTCAACATTCCAGGCTTCTCCTGATTAGCAGGAGATGACAAACATCTTCCTGCAGCTACTGGGAGCAATGATACAAACAGTGAGACAAAAACAATTTCATGTTCTACCTGTCTAAAACCAGGAAAGAATAGAAGAATGATTACTTCATACACACATGCCCTGACAATGTGGGAAGACAGCTTCACAGTAAAAGCTGAGAAAGATTGGAGTTTGTACATGAACAGACAACAATCTCTAACTTACTAAAGATTTTTTAAAAACATTTTTTAAGTAAAGGGAAATATCCTGTAACTATCAGCCTATAATCATGAATGCATTTTGAAGCATTTGAAAAAAAAAAAAAAAAGTGCAATAGTATGGAGGTGAAATTCTTATGATTAATTTTCATAGTATTAAATTTTCAGATATAATTTATTCATAAATTCAGCTTGTTTTCTGTTTTTTTCTGGTTGTTTCTGGATATAGATGTTAATTTCACTACCTAGTAAACAACTTTCAGCACTTCTTAAGTGCTGAAATTCTTATTAAGGTAGTAAGTGGTTTATTAATAATCTGATGCAAATTAGAGTTACTGTGTGCCTCTATTTCCTCAGTAACCTATTATTTTCCTCATATCATTTCTTGTATTCAATTCTTTCAAAAGCTAGCACAAATAACCTGAATGTAGTACCAGTTGGAAATTGAAAAGCTACTTATAATATGGCATTGCAAACAAATGACGATATGGGAAAAGATAAATTAGATCTCGACTTCAAGCTCCAGTTTTTTGAATTCTCTTTATAACTAGAAGATACTGTGAACACATACTGTGCTTCTATAGTGTAAGATTTTCTTTTTTTGCATGTCTCACAATTAATTTTTTAAGATGTGAACAGAATTCACAAATTTTCTCATAAAGCACTGTAAATGAGGGATTATTAATTTAAAGTATTTTTGCATTCTTTGTTATAAATCTACTGGCCGTAAAGGAAAGTGAAACGGTTTGATATTGAAATCTTCATTCCAATTAGGATTAAATTTACTTGGCATAAAAATTGCAGTGTGAACAATTTGTCAAACAAAATATCTGTTCTCACTGATGTAAGTACACTAACAGTTCTGCATGTAGGTTTAAATCCCAGATTGAAATCAATCCCATTAAAACCAGCTCTGTCCTGCAAAATAAATATAGTAGCCAGGAAAGGAGTTATAGTGCCAAAGCTGAACTACATATAGGAGTGAAACAGAAGACCAGTGGATGGTGTGGGGGCAGCAGGCATTAGACCATGCATTTGTGGGCTTCAAGACATTCAGCTTTTTGTGGGAGTGAACAGGAACCACAAGTTGTTTAAAAAGGGGAAGATTTGAACAGATGCTGAGTTCATAACAGTAAACAGCAGGTAGTTGAGAAAGTACATACAATGAATCAATCTCATTATCTACAGTAAAATAGTTCATCAGAGAAAAGAAGGATCTGAAAAATATCACAAATCACCACGTCACTAATTAATAATGGTGCATTGGCACAGACATTACATTTTGCAAGTTTCCAGCCACACTCTTACCACACATGTAACCTGTCATTGTTGAACCATCTGCTAATCTTCCTACAGCATTTTTACAAAGAAAACCTTCAGTCTTATTTGTAATCTAGTCCCATTCTCAGATGATCAACCTTGTCTAAACAAGGATCAAAAATCTTCATTTATTACTCTGGAACAAACAGCAACAAGTGGGTTTTGCAAGAGTCTGTAAACCATCTCAGTAAAGCCAAACAAGCAATGCATCAGAAATGAACAGGCTTATTGAACAATAGGCCAGATTTTCTCCAGAAGGCTGTTCTCTTTATAAATTCTCTTTACTCCACGCATACAAGAACACAAGCCAATCTTCCCACTTTTGTTGTGGGCTAAATGAACAATTTTTTTTTTTAATAGTCTCATTCTAATGTTGAAAAATTATTCTATAAAGCCTCACCTTAACCATTATTCCAGTCTAATGTTTCTGTTTAACTCCTTATAACATTCCAAAACAGATCGCCTTGATTAAGGCTTGTCCTTTCAACTTTACCTCTTGTCATCTGACCTAACCCACACTCTGTGGCACACTTTCAGGACTGATATTTTAAGACCTCACCAACTGCAAGGAGCTAATTTATGGCTGCTTTTTAAGTAACATTAATATAATATCCACAAAATTTTAGAAGTAAAAAGGAAAAAGAAAAAGCTGAAGACATAAAAAGTAAGCCATAAAATTTTATTAAAATTGGTGATTTCTGTCCACTGGAAAAGACTACAGACAGGAAAAGCAGACTTGGTACAGAATGTAAAAACATTTCTAAATTGGTAAAATTATCTTATTTCAGTGGAATGGTGATACTAAAACGATGTTCTTTATCAAAAAGAATCAATATTGAAAAAATGGAAGAGAAAAAAAAAATCCACAGAACTTGATCTCTACAAACACAAGTCTATTAAAAGCACCATGTGTTTGGGAAATGAATTGTAGATATCTCTGGACATCGTGTACTGAATGAAGCAGAACTATTGAATGAAGAGAGAAAAAAAGACAAGAATAATTTTCTGAATTTCAGATTCTTGAAAGGCTAATATATTTTGCATTTAATGATAATTATTAAGGTAATATATGATAACCAGAGAACAAAGGCTGATTACTAGAAAGAAAAATGAAGTGACTGTTAGCTCCTCAGAAAACCCTTACCTTCTGAGCGCTCTTTGTGATATTTTCAAGGTTTTACCAAAAAAACCAAAAAACCCCCCAAAAAAACAACAAAAAAAGCCCAACCTTATGCTTTCTAGTTCTCTTCTGGGCAATTTTATAAATGAAGTACAAGCTAATATGTTAGAGATTATGAGGCCTTGCAAATAATAAGGTATAAAAAATAAACACTGAGCCTCTATTTTTGCATTTAAATCTTCAGGTTTGCAGATAATGCATTTTCAGCACTATCTCTGCAATCATGAAAGCCGCTTTCCAAACAGAAATTCAAGATACTATCTACTCACATACTTAAAGGACTGATCCTTAACTTTCCTCTCTCTTGTTTGTTTTTGCTTATTTAAAGCCAACTTGTTATTGTGCAACAACTGGGAGCTTCACAATTCTTGCCACTTCTTTCCAGTTACTACAAGAACTATGACTGTGGCAAAAAAAGGGATGAAATTTCTATTAGAAAGACCTAGATACTTGGAATATGAAGTGCGGGTTAGATATTAATGCTCTGTACTCAATAAAGAAGATTAGGGGCTTCCTCTTGTCCATGAATAATTTTTTGGGGTGCTAAGTATATGCAACAACATAAGTGAAAGTTTGGATGATTTTTCAAACATACTCAGAGGAAAAGAGACCCTAAATCTGTGTACCTTCTCTACAGAAGCCGTACTAGAACTCCTGTAATTTGAAATCTTTATTTTAGTACTCTTTCCCAGGGAGGGAAGGCACCTCAAAAATTTTAATGCCTGTATACTAATAAAGTGAAGCATGACATTCATGTAAGTCCAAAGCAGGAGACTGAATCATGGAATGGGTCAGGCTGGAAAGTACCAGAGTGTGTCATCTGGTCCAAGTTCCTTGCTCAAGCAGGGTCATTCTACAGCTCATAACACACAATTGCATCCAGATTTGATTCATCCTCAGCAAACCATATACTCCTCCTCCCCTATGGTATTGCTGTAATTCCCTCCAAGTAAGTCATTCATTGAAACTGATATTGATTTCCACAGCATTTACATTACATATGATCTTCCAGACTTCCAATTTCTTTGAAAATCCATATTTAAACAGCAGCAAAATTATATTTGTTATGTGCAGATTATCTTAGATACCCCTCTTAAATTTATCACAATACTTCAAGAAATGACTATCATAACAAGTTTCTACCTCTCTCAAAGCCTTTGGTTTTGGCCATTAAAAACAAAATAAATGTTAATTTTTCATTTTGAGCATGGCAGAACAAAACTATTTCAAAATATAAAACCTCAAAATAATTTCAAATGAGACATCCAAATTCAGGCTGGAATAAAGAATAAAAAGAAGAAACTTCAAATACAGTATCACCTAGTCTCCAAAATACATATGCATATGCTACATAGAAAATAGAGACAAATCATCTTATCCGTATCAACAACAGACATTCTTTATTGCTAAAAATTTTTGTCTTTGAGTATTTTTTGGACTAAATAAACCATCTAACAGTAGAGCACACCACTCTTCTTGGAGCAGTCCCTGCTGACAACCCATGAAAATCAGTGAGTGAATTATTCTATCCCTCCAGCTTTCAAGTGTTGAAGTCTATATTAGCTGCAACAGGAAATCCACAATATGGTTGCACTGCATTGTCCTAAAATATTTAAGCATTTCTATGACTTTCTAATTGGTTTCAAAACAGATGTGTTGTGTGAGTCTCAAAACCATCACCTGAACTACAGCCCTTGTTATCAAGGTGTGAGAGTCTATACACCTATATATACCTATACCTAAAAAATATTGGGCATCTTTTCTTATCTTCCCAAGCAGGCAAATTATTTATTTATATATATATACATATACATAATGGTAAAGAGAAGTTATTGAGTAATTATGTTTAATGTTACTTTGTATTTTAGAAGACAATTTTTCACAACAACAGAATTATTGTTGGAAAATTTTCAGACAAAATGCTACAGGTGATAAGTATGAGAAATAAAGGATTTTTAAGAATTTATCATAGTATTATTCTTAACTGTTTACCCACTACAAAAGTACTACTTTAAGCTCAAAATGCCTATTGAAGCTGTCAAAATGTAAAGTCAAACTCTGGTAATTTCAGATTATACTACAGTAAAGTATCTGCTGAGAGAAATCATGAGTTTCCAATTTAATTTCAGTAACTCAGAGTACTAGAAATTTTTCCTATGTCAGACAACATATATAAGAAGAAGCAGATAAGTTAATCAGAAAAACAAATTAGAAATGGGTATACTGCTGAAAAGTGGGCAAACAGTACAAAAAAAACCCCCCAATCCAACCAAGGAAACAACAAAAAAGCAACAAATTAACAAGGAATAAAAGAAAGAAACCCACAAACAGAGAGACAGATAGAAATACATAGAGAAAGTATGATAAAAGAAGCTTTCTAGTTATTGATTATACTGCATTTTGGAATTTTTTTAATCGGTGAAAAGTAGACGCCTCCAATAATTAATGCAATCACAATGAACAGAAAGTATCTAAATGTATCTTTCTAAAGAGATTGGCAATATTACTAGTAATATTAATGCTGCACTGATTCCATACCTTAGAAGACCGAAAACAGAATGCTGTAGATTTTACATCTGCGTTCTCTTTGTCTGTAAGAAGAAGACTCTTGTCATCCAGGAGACTTAAATATTTTCCTGTTGTTATATGTCTTAGTCTGAATGGCTGTCCCCATCTAATGTGGCTGCCACTCCACCTAAGAGAGTCCATAAAAAAAGCATTTATCAAAAAAATAATTTTTTAACTACTGGCAATAATATTTGAAAGTAAAATATATTGCCAACTAGTTGCTAAAAACTATAAAATTCACATGTTGGAGTATCAGCAAGGAAGTGGCTACTTTGTGGTTATTCTCTACAAAATCATTCTAATAAATAATCTTAAGGTCTTCCTTTGCACAAGCTGCCTTTGTTCAGACTGAGTTCCTCTTGAGAGAAGGTACAGACCGCCTCCAGAAAAGGAGGCTCACGCTGTACACAAAGAGTTTAGATCTGCCAGTTCCCTCTCCAACATGTCATCTACCAGCAGCTGCCATTCTTCACTCTCCCAGAGATCTTTTAGCAGTCAGTAGATTTTAAGCACACTGTAAATGTTGTGCAAAAATAAAATGCATTTAAAAAAAAATAGAAAATTTCCTGAAATAAATATGAAAATTTTAAAGCAAAAAATAGCCCAGATTCTTCCTATTCTATAGAAGGAAGAAAGACAAAACTTATCTAAGCTCCCCAAAAATTTATCAGCTTAAAGCACAGGTTTCCAGCTTCTTGCCCTGAACTGAAAATCCAGCCCTGCAGCTCTTCCTGTTTAATTCCTGAGGATAAACTTGTGTAGGGGTTATGAAGGAATATGTACTTCACAAAGGCTTTTCAAACTGGAAAAATGTCACAGCTGGGATATTTTTCCTAGTCTTCACAGAATTTCCTTCAGTCTTATATCTGCAAAAGTTTGCACTTCAGATGTATGTGAATGCTGCATTTTGGAGAGGAAATGATGTATTTTTTCTGTATATTTATCTGTCTTTGTATGTATCCACATGGAAGTCTGAAAATTCCTAAACACAGATTTAACTCAAAAGTCGTTTTCATTTTCCTTGACACACAGAAGTATCACTTACCTATTTAACATCAATAATTTGTTTAAATGTGTCTTCTTTCGACTTGGCCATACTGGTGCAAAGTATGCAAAACCAATTTGGCAAACATTTTCAAAATGCAGTTTTAAAAATGCTTCCATTTTGTAACAGGATTTGTTACACTTCAGTGATTAAACTCTTAAACCTTTTTAATTATTGGTTTTAAAGAGAACAGAAGAATAAAAAGGTTTTTGCCCTCAACTATTTTCTTTTGAAATCTAGAGTCTCTTCTGTTGAAGTTGAGGGAGCTTTGGGGTAGAGGGAAATATGGAAGCTTTGTATCTTCAAAACACATTTGTCTTTTTCTGTCTTTTGCAAGTGCATACACTCCACAAAAGGACATCTGAGTCCAGTGTTCCAACATAACTTCTGTTTCTCTAGTCAGTAAAATGTCAGGTCACGAATCTCAGTTATTGTGTTGCTGAGTCTGGTAAAATACATCAGTTCTGCACCTTTTATATTACAGGTCATGCTGGGGAGCTGCCTTTTCTCTTGTCTGATTCAATTTTCTTTTGGCCTCAGTAGCTACAGACCAAGTTTAAAAAAAAAAAAAAAAAGGTAATTGAGCCATGCTTCTAGTTCATGCCTGCAGGATAGGAAAAAAAGCAATTCATGTGCACGTACAAAAAAAAAGCCTCTTGAGCAGGAAGTATCTTGTGAAGCCATTTCTGACTACTAAAAATATTTTTTACAATGTGAGAGCATGAACTCTGCCACCTTTTGGGAAAGAAAGCAATGCTGAGCAATAGTATTTGGTGTCCCATGGCAGGGCATCCCAAGGGCATCTGTCCATGTAGACTGCCCAGGCAATTTTTTCGAGAGTTCTCCACTAACAAATAGAGTTGAGAAAATAATTGTTCCTTTAGAAACATGTAAAATTCACATAGCATTATATGTGCAGTCATTCTGAGAAGGACTACAACTGATCGAGAACTTCAGGCATCCATACATAAACCTATAAATTGAAGCATTTGCATGAATATTAATGGACTGCAATTCAGCACTGAATGTATATAGCAATTAGAATATCATACAGGAAAATAAAGTAAGGGAAGTGTAGGAGTGTTATTCTTGGAATTTTATTTGATTTTTTTTCCTACTAAGAAAATCCTGGTTTTTAGAAAGAAAGATTACCACTCCCTTTGTAATAATTGTTTTGACAGTTATTACAATTTCTTTCCATCATATATGTTCAAATGTTTACCCTTCAAAAGTTTGTATACAATGCCTGTCAAAGGGATATATATATTATGGTCATAACAGAAACTTGTCATTTCTTGTATCCCCATGTTGCTCCAGTACTGCTTATTAGGGAAGTAAATGCCATGGGGAAAACAAAAAGGCAGAGATCCTTCCACAGTTGCATTGTTGCTGTCACTGTCTCAAGGTCCATTTTAGTCCAAAGGAAAAATCTCACTGCCCTATCACTGACATTTAATATCATCCTATTAATAAAATGCACACAGAGAAAACAGCATCATTGGAGTGTAACCTTTTCATAAGCTGCTCTGATTTAATCTCTAAAAAGCAATCATTTATTCCTCACTAGAAACCTTATCACAAGCGACTATCGTAATATGCTTTAAATGGAGTTTTACACTGCAATTATATTAACAAACAAGGCACAATTCCTTACTATTATTCCAACACTTCCAATAATGCATGATTGAATTTTTTCTTTTAATTTTTTTTTTTTAATTTTAAAATCTTCCAAATGGCTTAAACAAGCTGGAGGAGGAGTGTCACACATGAATTTTATTTTAAGAAAACCGTTTCTGTTTTGTCATTTATGTGCTAAAAATGTAAACTGTGAATTAACTGACAGCTATAACAACTTCAAAAAAATAATTCAAAACACACACACTTTCTGTAGGAACTTGTTTAATATTTAATGAAAGTCATATGAAGCATTTTTAAAGGATTATTTTAGTTATACTCATATGGATTTATAATTATCATTTTGATTTTACAGGATTGCTCCAAACAAAAAGTGTCCTGCCAAACATCCTCCTTTTTCTGAGATAGATTTTACTTACGCAACTCTTAGAGTTTCGAGTCGCCAAAGGGAACGAGCATGAATGGACACAGCACCACCTTCGTAATGGACAGTTCTGAAAACCAAGCAATGGCACAGACTGAATGTTCAGCAGAATTCATCATCATATATATTTGTTCATTTAACCACACCTCTCATTTTGAGATTGTCAAAACAGTTATTGCATTTGTCAGATTCAAAGGTTATTAGATTTAAAACCCAATCTTGTCAAATAAACCTTCAGACTTAGTTACTTAAATTTTGTTTTAATTGTCCTCAGCATCCATAATTGTGACATTCATACTAATGAAGTGTATACAGCATTTGCCTAGGCATTTTTCTTAGTGTTTTAAGGACAAAGAATCCAGGGGAAAAAACATTATCATTAATCTGATAATTACAACATTTCTAGATTCTACAAAACCCAAGTATCAAATAATGATTAAGATTTGTGATCACTTCATGTATCTCCCAGGAAAAGTAGTGTTTTCTCAGAGCTCATACTATTAAAATAACTGCAAGTTATTACATTGAATTTTTAAGATGTACATATTTAGCACTTTATTTTAATACCATAACACCTAAGATATTACAGCAACCACACTGACACAGTCTTCACACATTGCTGTTTACATGATATTAACAGCTTCCTATTTCCAAATTTTTATATGTTATTACCTCTCTAATTCCTGCATCTAACCAGAAATCTAAGTATCTAGAGAAAAATGTCAATTAAACCTAAAAAAAACCAGAGGGTTTTTTTCTCCATTATTCTACACACAGATAAGTAATCTATACTGGATGCACAAAATTATTAAGACCTAGGGTCACCAAAAGCCCTGAGCAAATAATCCTGTTTTACTTCAAAGTAAACACTAGAGAAAGTTAGCATTGCCATTCTAAATTTAGGGAGCCATTTTTTGGATTGTGCCCTGCTTGTGTCTGTATTTCTGCCTTATGACACAGATAGCATTTAAAAGCCTAGGCCCTTCCTTTGGGAAAAAACATAAAAGAGTCATTTATGCAAAGGAGTGCTGTCACTACGCTTATCAGATCAAGCACGTCAGGGAAGACTACCAAACAATGGCCTAGTGTTATAGACACTGGAAGAGCTGGTGGATTGAGTAAATGTTGTGAACTTCGGTCAAGATCAAGCACCATCAAAAATTGCCAGTGGCATAACTTTAGGCAATATTAATATCAAAATTGTAGGCATTCCCCATTCTTTGCTAAAATCATTTTTTGACAACTACAGTTTTGGAATCAAGTACATACCACTTAATAGGCTTTAGCTTTCAAAGTCCTCCCGTGGATATAATACAGAAAGACTGAATGTTTAGCACAGAGGAAAATCCAGCATTGAAAGAAATAGTTCAAAACCAAAAGAAATAAAATATATTTCTTAGTACTGTTGAGCATACATGAAACTACACATGTGCTGAAATTCATCTTGGAATGTAGTAAAAAGTACTATGGAAATGAACACTCCCACACATTGCAAAAGAATGAAGATGAATCATAAAAGAGAAAAAAATTAGTCCAAACACAAAATAAATAATACATCTCACTACAATTACAGAATCAGGAACACTGAAAATTCATGACCCAGGTATAAACAGAAACTCTGGCACATGTTCCAGTACCAAGAAGTTACAGGTGGATATAAATATGTACAATATTCACCCCTTGACCTTATATCCACTATTTTCTCCAAGTATTATCTCAGCCATTTGCTGCAATGGCTTGTACTGCTAGGAGCAGCTGGAAGGTATTAGCAAGTCTCTCATTTCCCTCTCACTGAAGGAAATTAAATTCAAAGGCAATCATAATTTTTATTGAAATATACCTTTATTAGTACAGTAAAATGCAATTGTTAAAAAACGTTGGACTCAGCTATTTATTTGTTCAGATATTCTCTCTGTGCCTCAAGTATTTGTTCAAATTCTTCTTCTGCAGCTAACAGATCAAGACTGGATTTACGCAGCAACATCTCAGGAATAATAGATCAGATGTCACCCTGGTTGGTTGGCTTGAATTGGGAGGGTGTGGGATGGTTGTTTGGGCAGCTTGGGTGGGGGTTGTTGGTTTTTTTCAAAGTTGAAACATTCTGATTACATCCTGGCTTATTTCAGTATGAACCTCACTCACAAAAATGCATTTGGAATCGTTGCACTTGCATATTGCATAATTTAAATTAAATTTTATTCAGCAATTTTCAGGTAATTAATTATATGAAAAATCAGGTTGAAGCAAAGGTTTAAATTCATGATAATGATTCATTCTTAAATTGCTACTTTTTACTTTTCAGGGATTAAGCTCTTTCTCACAATGGAAACCTCAAAGCTTTCACCAGTTTCTCAGTTTGATTATTCTTTTGGAACTAGTTTTGGATTACACATAGCTGTTGGGTCAGTCTAACACTAAAGACCTAAAAAACCTCCCATCTTAAACTTAAAAGGATGGCTTCTCACAGATGAAGTAGTTCACTTTTACATTACTGTCTATCCATTATTTTCTTTCTTCCTTTAAACGGGAGCTATCAGTCTTAGAATGGTCAAATAAGTTGAGAAAATGGGAAAGAGACAGAATAAATTCTAAGTAAAAACATATTACTTGTTTTCTAGAGGAAATAAAAAGGGATTCCAGGGTTACCTATTAGTTCCATACGAATGACTAGGTATGGCAGCAACAGAGGGAGTAAAGACTAAAAGACAGTAATAGAACTTTAAAGACGAAAGTCAAAGAGGCAGAAGCTGAGCCTCAGCAAAAGAGTAAGTTACAGCAATCTGGAGGGGTACTGAAAAAGAGCTGGTGACTGGAGGGCTAGAGATCAAGGATCCCTACAGGGAAGCAAAAGGAGAAGCCTGAAAACTGGAATAAAGGATGAAGTAGCAAGACTGAAAGAACAGGAAAGAAGATACATGCTACAAAAAAATAAGTTGGCACAAAGCATTAGAATAGGGTGTAAGCTCTTGTGTTTCTAACTAGATACTGTCTTTGCCATAGAAAAAATGATAAAGAATATTTTGAATAAAAGAATATTTTGAATAAAAGATTTCTTCAATGAAGGGCAAGTCACTTTGCCTTTACCATAACAGCATGCACACTGAACATCGTCCCAGAGTAGATGAGTAAGTTCATAACCCAGACCATCTCAAAAGTTTTTATGCTAAGGAATTGAAAGTTCATTTTTACCTGTTTTTGTAAAAATAAATGTAATAAACTGCTCTGGGATTGCTCAAACTAACTTCCTTAGTACTTGCTCTATATATCATTATTTGACACATAGATGCACCTCATTTCTTTTTATATACTTCTGATGACAGTTCAGTGCTGAAGAGGATGGATGATTCATAACATTTGAATCCTTCCGTAAGCTGACACTAGTAAGTCATATCATGTATGGTACTGCTAGGTCAAATGAAACATTGCTTTTAATGACATGAAGTAATGCACAAAAAATCTCTAGCTAAGATTTACTACAGATTTACATCGACAGGATGAAAAAAACCTTGAGTTGCAAGGTGCAAAGAAGATGTGCAACACCTGCCAAACAGTAGAGAAAACCTCCAGATTACAAAACCTAATTATGATATTATGGGTAATTTAAGTGTATAAGGAAAATACAAACAATAGCAGAAAAAGAGAGGATAAGAAGCTACAATGAGTGTTAGTCTTCCTCAAAGCTTGTACCTTCAGAGACATACCCACCATATTAATTTGTGACTTTTTTCCTATTTTTTCCAGTGCATTTTATCCATATATTCTACATTTCTAGATTAAGGATATTAACCACCTTTATTTCAAAATCAAACATCTATAAGCAATTCAGAATCTTTGAGACTTTTCAGTTAACCTTTATTATAAACCTTCATCTAGTTAATTAGCTGGTGTAATGAAGTCATTGTTTGGTCTGACCTATGACTGTAAGTTAAATTTAAACCATCATCCTTTTCCTGACTATGATGTTCATCTGTTTAATTCGCCTCAATCCAAACTGGAGCTGGGGCTGCACATCGCATTTGTCTCCCTGCGTCGGGGTTGCGTGTGCAGCACCACGGACAGCGCCACGGCCCCGGCGGGACCAGGTGCTGCTCTCCCCGGTTCACTCCCAGAGCTCTCCTCCAGCTTTCCAGGAGGTGATGCAGAGGCAAACAGACACTAAACGTCAAAAAGGAAGCCCCATGTCTGAATCTATCATCCTGAATTACAATAATGAATTAATTACACAAGTTTAAAATAGACCACCACATGTCAAACTCCCTGGAGAACTAGAATTGAATTTATATTCTTATTACAGTATTGTTCAGCAGAGAGAGGGCAATCATTTCACTGAACTACAAATGGGAATTAAATGAGGTTAAAATAAATTACATTAAATGGCAGTGTTTCAATAATGCTGAAGTAGTTTTGGTTGACAAATCTGCAAATCCTAAATTCCACAGCAAGAAAATAATGGAACAAATCTCAGTTGCTTGGAATGAATCAGGGCAACAAACAATAGTGTACCTGGATTGCGTACAAATTAATAAACACAAATAAGATGTCAAAGTTCAAGTGAAAGAATTTTTTTGACTCCTCTCAATGACAGACAAGGCTGGTTTTAGTTTGAAAAATCAGTCACTAAAGAGCTCTATGCATGTTTTCAAAATACATTTTAAAAGCACAGCCACCATTATTCAAGGCTCAAGGGTTGTCTGGGGTGCAGGGGAAAGGTTATTGACTTTTGCTGATTGAAAATTTTTTGAGTTCACACTTCAGTCATAACTCACGCTCCACACATGCCAGATCCCATACTTGCTAAGGTACAACAGATTCCTTAGCTTGTAATGCTGTGAGAAAACGTATCAGAGAAAGGCACAGAAAATTAAAAAGGAGCTGGGATTGGCTAAATCATACTGATTTTGACCATCACTTTAAAAGCCTGTCCATCCCGGAGACTAACACTAAGTGTTCAATGTAATTTATGAAAGCCTTAACACAAGATATTTCACCCAAAGAAAGTCTCAAAGGCAGGAATGGTAAAACTGCTTCTGAAATTAAGCTACATTTATCCATTCCCTCATGAAGACCTATTCTGAATGGATGGTTTGAGAAATTAGAGTCTGCTGCAGCCCAAACAATACTTTGAAAAGCCAGGAGCACTTTTCTCTCTGTCACAGGTAATTGCTTTCCATAAAGAAATATTTCTGAAGGGATCAAACTGCACTGCAGTCATCACTTTAAAACACATATTGCAAATCAAAATGCAAATTAGTTGCAATGGGAGCACTCATGCTTTCTTTCTACACTGGGAGCTATGACTATCAGAGCCCTACTTCTGTGACGTATGTAAGTTCTAAAAGAATATGAAAGATGGTGGCATAATCAAAAGCAAGCCCCAGAGCCCAATAGAAAAATAAAAACCCACCACGTCATTTTGATTACGTACTTCTACTGCTATCTGCCATTAGCTTTTTTGGGGACTACTATAAAAAAAAAAAAAATCACAAAAATATACCAACGAACCACTGAGAGAAACAAACAAAAAAACCCCACCTCAACCATAAAACATATCCCCCCAACACAAGAAAGCAATCCAAAACTCTACAGTCATGCCTGAATTACAAACCAGCTGACATTTCTACAGGACACTAGAAATGACACACACAATGCAACAACGTCAATAACGGAAAACAATTCCATTTAATTGAACTCCAAAAAGAAAAGGGGGAGGAAAACTGCTGACTGATTCAATTGTGATAAACTTATTATGAACATTTTTAGGCTTTTTTGTCAGAGAGTGAACCAATGGAAAGCAACTTCACAGAAGCACTTTAATGTATACATGCCCTAAATACCAACTCTCATCATAATTAGAATAATTGTATTCATTTCTTTGATATTATAAATTCAAAAGTGAAGACTCAATACTATAATTACCAAATAACAGGTTTAAAAAAAAAAAGGTCACAATTTCAACAGGAAAAGATGTCAAAGGAAAGTAAAGATCATTCCAAGGTACCAGTAATACAAAAAGTGATTTAAATCTCCTGCTGGATAATCATATATATAACCTTTGGGGGAAAAAAAAAAAATCAAAAAACCCAAAACAAACACACAACCAAACCAAACAAAAAAGTACTAAAAAATATTTGAAAAATCCTCCTGTATGAAACTGGAGGGAAAAGGTAGAAAAGAAGACTGCAATCCTTCATTTAAATTTAAAAAACACACATAAATCAAGGAAACCATGGTGAGTTTGCCTAATTCCTACTGACAAACTGCTTGGTATCAGGTCCTATGATGGGATCTACATCACAGACTACGCAGACAGAGACTGAAGGAAAAGCCAAGACAAATATGGCTTCACAGCTACTGTGCTGCTGCAGAAGTTTGCCTTGGTTTTGAAGATAGATGGAGATCAAAGTGACCACCACAAGAACACCAAACTTATGATACTAGGAGTCCTCTGATCTGTCTATAACTGTGTCTATAACTGTCTATAACTATACCTATTTTTTAATATACCTGGAAATGCTTCTGAAATTTGACTTAAGGAGCTACTCTGCAAATTTAGGTTTAGCTTGCTAGAGATAACTAAGGCACTTTGAGGAATAAAAACACAGTTTAAGGATTCTATGCATAAGGCTTAAACTAGCTACGTTAAAACAGTAACATACCTAACTAGAATAAGCAGTAAGTTATATTTACATTGGGGAAATTGCCTATTCCTTTTTGTGTTCTTTGGCTGGGTCAGTGAGTGAAGACTACGAGGGTCTCTTCCCTCCTGCCTATGTCTTTTAAAAAGAATACCACTATATTCCTCTACTGTAATATCAAGTCAACCATCATATTACCACAAACTTCTCCATTTGTACTGCTTCCAATTGGAATCTTTTTTGATTATAAAGCAAACTTCATCTAACAACTTTACAGATGATGTACTTGAAACTGCTTTGTAAGAAAACATTCAGTTTCTGACTTGACAGCAAAGTCCCTCTTCCACAACACAATGATTCCACCCTACCTTCTAGGGATCACAGTACCGCAATCTAAGGGCCACATGGAGGAACAAAAAAGCTCAACAATTAAGGAAAGAAACACATCACAGACTCAGAAAAAAAAAAAAAAGAGATGCAGAAAATAATTTTAAAAGCTTTTTATATGATTCCTTCTGCCACTGTACTAGGCCTCTTCCAGTATAGATCTAGATGACCTTGACTCAGAGGAAGGTTTGTTAGGTACTGTAATCATGAAGACAGTATCTGCACTGTCACTGCTTCATAGGTTTCCACTGTGCTAAGTGAGAGTATAAACTCTCATATGTACAAGAGTATAAACATCTTGAAAATCTGTGCTTTATTTTGAACCCCTGGTACTCTTTGAAACACTTTTATACTCAAAATTTATGCAACAGTACCAATGTTCCAAGAATAGAGTAAAACTACAGTTATTTTTGGAAACTGCCTAGGAGGATACTTCACATGTAAACTATTTATTTATTCCCTGAAATAAATACCAGGTGACATTATAGAATAAAACTGTTATTTTAGGATTTTCTGATCTTTTATTTATTTGAAAAGGCATGAAGAGGAACCCTCTGCAGACAAATAAAAATGAGACAGAGTGAGTCATGACAGGTATGGTATTTCTCAATGCTCCTTTATGCTGTCATTCTGCAGAGAAGACCTGCTCTTCAGGTATGTGCTGGAACAAAGCAAACCAAACCAAATCACGATAATCTATCACCAGACTACTTCAAGAGGCAATGACAGGATGATACGGAATTATTGTACTTCAAATAGATCATACCTTAGTATGCCTCATGTGCAAAAGATACAGAACTGAAACCGAAATGAAAGACAAAATAATTTGTCTTAAAATTTCCTACCTGCCAAAATTACCCATATTTCTAAACATAATTCTGCCAGATGTTGAATCACAACCATCAAAATGATGCATGCAAACATACAGAAAACCGAAAGGAGCCACAAATTATTTTGAATAGGCAACAGTCCCAATTAGAAATAGAAGTATAGGTGTTTTAAGCAATAACTAAACTTACTAATAATTCAAGAGGAGAAAACATGGGTCACAGAGTGATTACAACTAACTCCATAAAATTATCATAGGTTATATTCTAAGTTTATTAGTAAAAAATACTTTAGAATATTTCAGAAAAATAGAAAAACTTCAGAAATAAGAGTATGGAAAACAAACAAACTTATTTTTATTTTCCCTGTTTATCAAAGAAAGTTCCTGAACAACTGTACATTTCAGAAGATCAAGTCTGTTTTTATGAAGTACTTAGAAGCAAGATTTCTCAGTTTTCCTATGAGGAAAAATAAAGACAAAGACATACGTACTACTTGTTGCCTACTAGCTCTGCTTCTCGGGGTTTTAGACAGATATGGGAAAGGCATAAAGAAATACAGAGCATTGCAGACACCACAGAAAGAAATACAATTTTCTGATTTTTTTATAGACACTGGTCTGCAGATTAAGAAATTGACCACATTCTTGCCATGTTACAGGGCAGAAAGATGTATCATGTGAATGCACAAGTAGAGCAAATCAATTTTTTCTTACTTTGCAACTTCACACTCCATTATTGTGTTCTACATATAATGTTAGACTTGTTGAAAAGAGACATTTTTAGTACGCTACTAAGCACTGAATTCATTACTGAAGTGTTTGATCACCCCATAAATCTGAAGTTACACTGCAACTACCTTTTTAAAAGGAATTTTGCAGGATTTAGACTAAAGTAAGAGCCAACACTATAGGATCCTATTTATTTATCACCTTAAATTTTCCTCACTTTCAGCCTGAGGATAATAATAGCAGTGATCAAGCTGTAATGACTCTAACATGGTAACTGAAATTAAAATGATCACATTTTAAGTATCAGCATTATGAACTATCTTCTGCATTCAAAAACTATTCCCTTGTCTGAAATGAGAAATATCCATGAAGTGTTGGTCACCAGCTGTAAAAGAAAACTCTGACGTTTTTCTCTTTAACATTTTAATATTCATTGAAGAATTTTGCTATGATAGGTTCCAGAGTCTTGTCCTTTGGTTTTTCATTTTATTTATTCTCTTTTTTAAAGACATTTCTATTTGCAAACCAAGAAAACTCATTTTGATGAGTGAGTTAATGAATTGCACTTCCTTTGCCATGGAAATTAAGATACCCAATATGTTGCATTAAATAAATTATTCCAAAATACCATTTAGTAGCATTTAGCAACATTTAGCCTGAAGGTAGAAATAAATTATACAACACTGCCCTATTGAAAAGAAGCTTAGGGCATATGTTATTAGAGCAAATAAAGGGGACAGATGCAGTCACTCCACTGAGATATGTCACTCCACTGTGTCAGTCTTCTCACTATTTCAATTTTTTAGTTAACAGAGAGAGACACATACCAGGTTGTCATCACTACTTCCATTCCAGGATTCCTTGAGTCAGGAAGATAACCATAAATTAAATTCTAAACTGCCACGACAGATAGACTTGAGATTAATCCCAGATTACTTGCTTTAAAGGATTGGGCAGTATTCTTACACACCTTGTCCTGAGGAATTTTTTGTAGTTACAGAAAAGTCCAGCAATGAAAAACCCAACCCATTTAATTCACAGTGCTCTTAAATCAGGAAAAACGACAACAAATTACAAAAGAAAATCACTACTCCTTTTATAACTGGTAAGTGAAATCACACTTGAATATAGAAAAGAAAATACAAAAGACTCATATCCAAAATTTATATCAATATTCATTCTTATGGGTAATAAATCTCATCACAACATCTTTCAAACATCTGTACTATGACTGACATGTAATTCAGCAATATTCATTACTCTTACTCTGTTATAAGATGGGAACCTACCTTCTTTGTTCTTCTCCATGTTCACCCGAAGGGACTGTCAAACATTCATCCATGTGACCATGCAATAACCTCAGAACATCCCCTCCTATCAGGTATCCTTGAATAAAGAGAGAAAATTGAGTACATTTCTCTACACACAGCAACATGTAAAACTATAGTTCAAACTATAATAAACACTATCAGGTTGATTTCAGTTTTTCCCGTTTGACATTTTATATTACTTTAAAAAGGAGTCAGAAGAAGGGGAAGATATCTCATACCCTGGGGAGACAGTTGAACATTGCCACGTGAGAAAAGCTCCAAGCCAGCAACTAGGGAAGGATGATCAAGATAGAGAAGCCACAAGCAAGGGATCCTACATTGTTACCACAACTCATAAAAAGACTGAGCCAAACAAAACAAGGAACCAAGTACTCCTCCCCCAGATTACAAAAGAAATAGTGAGAAACTCTTTCATCTTACCTACTCACTTTTCATTTTATTTAAGATAAGAATTCCAGTTAACATACAAAAACAAGGACTGATTTAGTTAATTATTTTTTAAAAACTTGTTGGAATATTTGGAAGATCTCTGTGAACAAAACTGGGAAGGTCCATTCTAAGCTGTACTTGACAGAAAATTCAAAACCAATAATCACAATTTATTTGGACTCCAAAGGGAAATTCCTATATTGCAAATAACTCCACTGCACATTCACAGCCAAACACTTGGTTTTACAGTATACAAGTGTGTAGTCACAAACTAAGGCACAGACCATACACATAGCATAACATTTGAAGACTTAGCAGCCAGAAGCTGAAAATAAGGGTATAATTTGAATCAGTAAAGATGTTAACAAAATAGATCTTTTTTTCATCAGTCTTTTTGCAGCAGAGATGTGACATTTAAAAGCAATATAATGTAATGTTATCCTACAAATATTCTATTATAATCAGCAACTGAAGAATGCTAAAACTTAGTAAGTTTTAAGCAGTGGTATTTTTTCAGTCTGACAAGCAAATCTCTTTGTTTCCTAAATTCATCTTACTTTCTTGCTAAAAACAGTTAATATCAAATTCTACATTTGAGTGGGATGCCATAACATAAATGCCTAGCTTTAGTGTAATCGCAACAAGATTTTTTAAGTTTTATACCTGGAATTTTATTTTGAAGCAATGTCTATACTAATAAGCAATGCTGTGAAATAAGACAGATCTGTACAGGGAAATGGTGTTGGAGATCCTTCAGTCACACTGCACACCTTTCATAAATTTATTTTGAAACTACATGAAATTTTCTTCCCAAATATATCAGGTAATATTTCAGAATCTATTTTTTAAACCTTTGAGAGCAGTATAAAATTGGTATTTATGTGGCAAATTTTAGCACTGATTTTTTTAAATTCTTGATTTTGACAGAGCAGGGTATGCCCAGGTAACTCTTGTTATATACATCACTTTTTACATGGACCTGTGTTCAATCAATATAATTCTATAATTTGTTTTTAAAGTGATTCCCATCTACTTCATCATACAGAATCAGCAGAATTACTTGATTTAACTCGAAAGCTCTGTTTTGACTTAAACAATAAATTGACTTCTGCATAAGCCAATTTTATAGAAATGCATGTAAAAAGAAACTCTTTTCTTTAAACTACCTCCAATATCCTAGTTCATCTTACAGATTAATTATCCATTATTTTAACTTCAAAATAATTTCATTTAACTGAATAGTTTAATTTAATAATCTACTTTTAATGGGAATTTTTGATTAAGAAAGGTATGGTAGTACAGATATTCCTACACATTGATATTTTAACTATGAATATGACAAAGCATTTACAGATACTAACAAAAGTAAATTTGTTTCCTTCTTCCTTTTTGAGGTAATTTTCTCTGGCTTTGCTACTGTTTTACTGAGGACATAGAGATAAGGCCTTACACACTCAGTGTGAGATTCACTCTCCCTTCCCCACAAGACTACCTTGATTACAGGAACAATTGCCACTTTTTCAAGAATTAGGCCTTTGCTCTAATCCTTTCTGACACTAGCCAGCTGAACTTCTCTAGAAAACATGCTCAGCTTAAAAAAGATAATGTCAGCACCTGAGGAAAGTGAAAATGGAAAAGTATAGCAACAAAGAGCAGGCACATACACAGATAAACACACACCTACAAAAACCATATTACATCATTTTCACATTATTTCCTGGGAGTATGAGTACACAATATGACACCACGTCATTGTGGATTTCTGCTTCTCAAAAAGACAGACAGGTCTCAGTAGTGAGGTTCACCAGGCAGAGATGTGGCATAGCACAAATCTGGGTCTCAGCACATAAACCCTGCTGGGATTATTACCAAGAATGACACACCAGTGCTGCCAGCAGTGGGAGGACAAGGAGAATGGAATTAATAGGAAGGAGCAAAAGGAAAAGGTCTTCTCTTCTCATTAACAGAAAGGTTTTCTCCATAAAGCTTAGGACACTGCCAAGCAATGCACTAGCATTTTTTAATAATGATTTGTATTATAAACCATGTCAGAGAATCTGTACATGCAGAGTGATTCTTACGTAAAAACACGACTGTATAAAAAAAGAGATGTTGAATATGCTATCCCTAAAATCCAAATTAGCAAACTTGCAAGAACATTCCATGACTGAGTTTTAAAATATGCCAGATAAAAATAATTGATGTGAAATTGCAGTGTATTGCCTCTTTAAAAAACAGTATCAAAAAATTCACTCAAAATGAAACGACCTGCAGCTTTAACCTTCTTCAGATTCTATTACAACACCCACTCAAAACAGTTCTTTTGCAGGAAAGCAGAAATCTTTAGGCTTTACATTGTGACAGACTTTTCAGAAAATGCTGTTCTTCTCTGTGGAACCAGTATGGCATAAATTCATGGATCGACTGTATTTCAATGTTAGAAATTACATTACAACTCCTTCCTAATTCCTAAATAAAATAAATAGTTCTTGAAAGCTGTTCTCTTTCTGTCTTAACCCTCCTGTTCTTTTTCTTTCCAACCATATGTTACCCATAAAACCATTTCCCATCTTCAGTCTTAGGATTTCACATCCTGCTTCCAAGCCTCTTGCCCATTTTTTACTCAGTTTCAGAAACATGTAACCATGACTGCATACATCAGAATAATTTGAGATACCATTTTAAACCAGGACCAAAAGCCATTTCAAAAAACACATTACAAATGTTATCATATCTTTAGCAAAATGAGATTTGAATAAGCTGTTTAGTATTCAGCAAAAATATGCAGAAAACTGTCAGTGTTACTTTCAGTATAACCTTCACTCTGTTTTCAGAACAGTTGTATATTTATTTATTTATTGTATTCAATGTTTACATAGGAGAAAACCACTCCCACACTTGGCATAATAATTTGATTTTTTAAAGTATTTAATTTACTATCAGTCTTTCAATAATTAAAGTTGAGTCAATCTTACCTTGGGCAACTTCACTCCCTGAACTGATTGGGGCTACACTCCAGAGCGTCTGCTGGAAGGCTGCATCGACGTGTAAGCTACCATTGCCATAAGACAGATGCTAGAACCAAGAAAGGGAGAGGCTTTTATTTGGGGTTAGTTGAAAATCTCATTACAGTATACAACAATAGTACCAAACACTCTCTTGTTTCTTTCAAACATTAATTGTTCCCATTGACCGTGTAAGTAAACAGAAATTGCAACCTGGGTACTCCTCACGGGACATTAGAAATAAAGCTAGAATAGTACAGCTGATTTGCCTCAAAAAACCACACAGGAATTGTACAGAACAGAGTCAGCTGCTTGGCATCTTAGACTTAGTGAACACCCTAAAGAACTAATTGTTAAATGCTGTGGGGTTCTTACACTCGTGTTCTTCCTTTTACATACAATGGGAATCTCCATGGAGTTTGAATATGAGGATATCACCCATCACTGTATCTCAAGTACAATTTACCACTTGAATACTTCTTGCAGGCCACTGGGTTCCTAAAACTTCCATTAAATCAAAGAACACATAAACAATCTGCTAACTTTGTAATTCACTTAAGATAGTTCACAAAATATATTCTTGAACAAAGCTCTCAAGGTCTGAGCAAAACTGAAACAATCTTTCCTGGAAAGGCTCACTTCCTACCTATGCATTCAATGGATGCTCTTTGGCTGTGTTACTCCCTCCCTACCTTCTGTCAACGCTGCAGATCTTTGCCATAAGTGCAACAGGTGCTGTCTGTTCTCAGAATTCTGTGTGTGAGCTCCTGTTTGTTCAGTGACATTGTCTCAGAAATTCTTATCTCAAAGCATCTTGTATTGAATCCATNACCTTCTGTCAATGCTGCAGATCTTTGCCATAAGTGCAACAGGTTCTGTCTGTTCTCAGAATTCTATGTGTGTGAGCTCCTGTTCATTCAGTGACATTGTCTCAAAAATACTTATCTAAAAGCATCTTGTATTGAATCCACAGAAAATCCTTTGTCCCTCCCACACCACCAGCCACTTCCACAGATTGACTGTCAATGACAAACAACATAACCTTATAGAAGATTATGGAATCAAGCATTCTGTGAAAAAGCAGCTGTTTTGAAGCATACTGTTTATCTTACCAGGTATTAATTTTTCAAGTGCAGTAATATTTAGATTTTTTATCAGAATTTTATTTTATACTGCTGGAAACTAACTGTTTATAGAATAGTGGTGGTCTCTGTTTCCATATGTTGGGACTAACATTAACAAATTCTGAGTAAACTAATTAACAACACAAAAACCAAAAATGTCAATGGAAGTCAAAAGAGGGTCATTTTTCATGACATGTGCAGAGTTCTGTCTTCCTGACTGCACATCTTACAGCTGAACAAAAGTACAAGAAACAGCACATCAGCTCATTTAGAAGGCTCCCATAGCTAATGACCTACAAAGTCAAAGTTCTCACAAAAGCCATGTTTACACTGCACCAGTGCCACTCAGCACATGTCACAGAGAACAAAAATTAAGAACTAAGTACTTTGCCTCTTATTCTTCACTTACTGCAGTTATATAACTTAGTGAATGGCAGACCATGATGGGAGATTAGAATCTGCAGCACAGCATCTGGCTCTATTTTGCCCTGTGGGCCTTAATTTTGTTAGGGTTCTTCTGAGATCACCACACACACTCAGGTAGTGACAACAAGCAATTCAGCCAAAGCAAGAATATTACTTTTCAAGGAAAACACATCATAGGATAGACAAAAAACGAGGAAGAGAACTCCTTTATCATCTAGATCTGCCATCAACAGAGCAGTTCTAACTGTGCATTTTGCACACATTAATTAACTTATTTTCAGTAGTATCAATTGAATTAGTGTTACATTTTTATAGACAGGACACTGAACAAAACTCATTGCTGACATCTCTCTTCAGAGTACTTGCAATTTTTATCCATTCGCTGGATACCAGCTCCGACTCTAATCCAGACGTCTCAAGGTGAGTCACCAAGGAATTATAACCTTAAAAAAATATAGTTCAAATGACACAATACATGACTTCCAAAGCAGAGTATATTCTGCAATTCCCTACTTATCCTCACTTCCCTGGATTCCTTGCAGAATCCTTAAATTTACAATTCCATAAACTATGGTGTTCACTCCCTGGAACCATTCATAGAAAACAGCAAAAGGAAGCTTTGACCACGTAGAGAAAATACCCTGTTAAGGGATATCCAAGAATTCAAGAAAAAATCCCAAAGATTAGGAATGCCAGTATTTATCCTGACATTGGCTAAGTTTTTAATGCTATACTTTAACAATCTCAATATTGTTTTAAAGCAATCCACTCTCTGTCTATAACTTACTGAAGTTATATATAGAGTACTGCTTGCTTTTGTACTTTCAGCACAATAAAACTATCAAAATGAAACTAGTTCCATAACATGATGTCCAGGATGTGGACATGACACTCACACTAGTGCTGAACAGCCTCCATATGTGCTACACAGATGTTTGCTACCTGGCATATCAGTGCACCTGGCAGAAGTGGAAGGTTGCCATCATTGATGAGGACCACATGCATAGCACATCTTTTGGGTATGTAGTAACATTTGGAAAGAAGAAATATGTTGGGTTCAGGAATCCTGCAGCCTATTATAGACAGTGGGTCTTCCCCACTACATTCAGGTTTTCTCAACCAAATAATATATTTTCTGCATCAGTCCAGGTTCAAGCACAGAGCTAGATTTGTCTTCCCTGCTGATAGACCGATAATCTCCTAAACCAGCATTTACCCTGCAATAAGGTTTTTATCACTTTTCAGATTTAAATCATGGTATTTTATGAATATGGGTTAACACTACAGTCCACAGGCAGTTTATCTCAAGGATAAACTCCAAGACTCATCTCTGAAAATACTGCAGGCTTCCCAACTGAATTTAATGACATGCTGTAAACTCTATACTGCTCTGCAGCAAAGTAACATTATCATAACTCTGTCCCTAGGTTTTCAAAAAGAACACAGTGTATTTAAGCTCACTGAAGAGCTTGAGAATCAGACAGTAATTTCCACAAGAACCCTTTAGCAGTGATTGCTGCAGCATAGCTGCATTTACAAGAGCTCTGAATAACTAGAGCTTTTAAATTTCACAGTCTGCATGAAAGTTTCTCTTCTCCAAAACATGCATGTGTGAAAAGACAAAAATATAAAGGAAGGAAAACTTTTGCTTCAGACTTCCTTTTGGATAAGGTGTGCCAATATTGACAGTTTATCTAGCAATATCTATTTTTATCTGCAGTTTGATAACTCTGCCTTCAATTTCAGGACATTTGAAATAGCAAGAATAGCTTAAAAAACAAAAAAAACAACATGATCACTGGTAGATTTTGAAAACTATCTATAAAGCATTGCACTTCTCAGAATGCAGAAGTACTACACAATCAACTACACTCCTTCAGATTTCTTAGTACCAGCTGGTGCAGAGATAGATGGAAGCTATTTCCTCTCCTGTACACAGAGATTCTGACAGCTCTTGATTCCTGACTTAAAATTACTAAACTGATCCCAATAGAAAAGCAGTTTCAAACAATTTAGGCACCTATCCTCAACTGACCCAAGAACCTCTGAGATGTTCCAAGTCTTGAACAGACACCATTCCCACAACAGGTACACAAGAATGTACTTTTATCTATAACTACAGAAAACCAAAAAAGTAACAAAATAAAACAAACTATACTCAATTTTTTTTATTTTTTTAATTAGGAAGGGAAAAACATTTTGCATCATAACCCCAATGAATTAGCGAACTCCAGTAAAAATTCAAAGGTTAAACTAAATACACAATCCCCAGAAAACAAAACCACTTGTTAACTTCCTACTTACGACATGTCATTCCTATTAAAATTTATTACCTGAGTAATTTAAAAATTATTCTGTTACAGAGAATTATATTGAAACAGTCAAAACAAATATAAATATTTATTCACAAGGAATTGAGATACTGGACAGAACTAAAAATAATAACTGCATCTGTGCAAAAATTTTATAGAATTAGGAATTTGTGCTTATGTTTTATAGCGGCAATATATTTATATTCATTGAAGCATTTATGAAAGCTTTGGAAAAGTTTGAATAAAAATAGGTAAACTTACACTACTGAACAAAAAATTGGCATCTAAATTTTGATCCAAAGTAGGCAATGTCTAGGAATTTTCAAAAGAGTTTAAAGTACTAAAAAATCCTGGTTTCTTTACATTTCTCCAGAGTGTTAAACACTTGGCCCTCATACCCAAAAGCAAAGGGAATTTTTTCATTGATAAAGACAAAATTGCAGCAATGTTCTAAGCAATTCCAACTCCTTCACACAGCATAAATTTACCATCAGTAAAGGCAGAGTAGAACCTAAAGCTCACAGATACTCAGAAATTTACCACTGCAACCAAAACCATCTCTCTGCTACCACATAGCTGAGCATGGGCAATTGCAGATGCATGGCAGGAAAAGGATAAGGGATCTGTGGAGAGTAGCAGGAGATAGTTTGCATTCCCTCTCTTCATAATAGCTTTCCTTCTGCACTGTATCATGAAAAGCCTGAAGCACATCAGCTACTGTGCTTCCAAACTACAATCATTTTGCATAGTTAGTCACAAGAGCTTCCATTAACAAAATTAATTTCACAGACGCAAGCATCAAAAGTTAGGAAATGTCAAACTAAGTACCCTATGGAAAAGGAATGGCTTCTAGCGAACACATCACACTACAGTCTTCAATGGCACGATGCTATTTGCACATGTGCTGCCTCATTGTATATACAGGGTAATGGAGCTCACTTTGTCAACAGCTGCTCAGTGCTTTGTTTTCCCCTCAATCTTCAGTCTGCAGCCTTATGCTTTACTCAATACAGTCAATTCTTCAAAGCTTCGAAAAGAGAATTATTAATTTCCTCATAGGGTCTTCTCTTGCACCAGTTACAGTATTTCACAAAACACAACAAATATTAATGATTTAACTTTCTCAAAACCCCAGAGAACTAGTATTATAGCCCATTTTCCATTGAGGAAGGGAGGTACAGAGGTTAAAGTAAGAAATTTTCATTAATCTAGGATGGCCAGGTTAAGGTGACTGCATTATATGTAGTTTATTGGTCAAACCACATCTTATATTCACCTCAGCTGCAGGTATCAGGACTGAGCAACTGTGAGGTTTCAACCTCTAATAAAAGGAAGAGATGCAAAAGACAAAAGTCCAGTAAAGAATATTCCCACAAAGAGATGCTGTGACCTCTTGAAAGCAAGCCCAATATACAAGATCACCTACTCAGCAAATTGCACAGCAGAGTCTGGTACAGAACCTAATTCTCCCAGAAAATAATTAACCATCATAACATCAATCCTCCAAATGCAATTTCCAGCTTGAAATTTTATCTTCAAAGTTGCTTCATACCACAGCTTCCCTGCTACACAGCCCTGACACATCCATTGAACTTTTATCATCACTAAAATAGCGTTCTATAAAAAGCCAGTGTGACTGTATACTCAGGAGATTTCCTAAAAATATACCAGTACCAAAACTTCTGCATTTTTGAATGCCTGATTTTTCTTTTCAATTTAAGAAAATTATTTTTGTTTTATCATTTATATGTAATTTTTCTAAATTTAAAAAAAAAAGGTAAAAGAAATTCCACCATTACAGTTCTTTGCCTGTGGTTAATGTGGTTAACTTGAAAAGCATTTTTTAGACATTTCCTTCTTATACTATTATAAAAATCAAGACAGGAATTGTCAGTATATAACATGTGACTGCTTTGCCTTATTACAATGGGTTCCTGGATAGCTGCTGATAGTAGTTATCATCTAGCCTAATTACTCCAGGCCTCTACCACTCTCTTTTCCTTTCCAAACCTTTAGCCCAGTCTCACTACAAATTCTTCGCTGTGAGGGTGGTGAAGCACTGGCACAGAGAGACTGGGGCTGCCCCACCCCTGGAAGTGTTCAAGGCCAGGTTGGCTGGGTCCCTGAGCCTCATTCTAGTGGAAGGTGCACCTCCCCATGACAGGGAGCTTGGAACAAGATGATCTTCCAGGCTCTTTCCAATTCAAACATAGAATCTATAATTCTAGGTCTCTCATTTAGCCAACCAGCTTCCTGACCTCATTACAGTCCACACTATCACTCAGAATTAGGACTTCCTCCTGCTTCAAAAGGATCTCCTTAGACTTACAAAGCCTAAGCAGGGTCTTCCAGCTTTTTTTCTTGCTCAAACTCTTCCTCACTGCGTCAGCCAGCATTGGACTTCTTTCCAGAATCTCACAACTCCCAGCTCTCAACACTTTTTTCATTTCTTGGCCTCTTTCTGGATCTTGGTCCAGCAGTTTGGTTCTCCCCAGAAAGCTCACTCCTCTACAGATCTCTCCTGTCATCCTTCATTTCCAGTCTCTCTCCCCTGGTTCTCTCAATTCTCCCTGCCAAAACCACACAGTTTTTCTGTCCTATATCTTGAACACAACTTTAACCAGTGGGTGCCTACTCCTCCCTTGTCACCAGCTTCTTCTCCCAGACAATTTGTTAGTCCCTGCCTGCCTTCAGTTAACAACCTTTTCAGCCACTCATCAAGTCCCACTCAGTTTCCCTCCTTCCCAATTCAGTACCACTCCTGTCACTGATCCATCACCTGCCTTTTGTTCCTTCTACCTTGTCACAGTTTCTTCCTCCACACATCTCAAATGACAGGAGATCACCAGCAGCACACACAACACTGAGTTCTCAGCTGTCAGTACAGTGCCTGGCTTCATTCCTGCCTTGAGCACTCCATTTCAAGGAATATCTGCCCCCATCAGGACTGGCATATATTGAATTATTCACTGTAGAGGGAGTTTAAACAGTTCATTAACACACAGGAGGTGTTAGCTTATGTAAAATGGACACAAGAGGTCTAGCTCTTGTAAAATAGACAAAACTATCAGACTTCTATCTACTTGAAGAAAATTTAAACACTCTTCTCTAGTCATGATCAAGCTCTCTCATTTCAGGAGAATGTTTCTTTACTTATTTTAACCAGGGAGAGGCTTGCTGCCTTTTATTAATTTTCTTGGGGTTTTTGGTTCGGTTTGTTGTTTTGGTTGGTTGGTTTGGTTGTTGGGGTTTTTATATATATATAAGTTACTAAGAAGTACACAATGACATCAATCTTAATTATGTGGCTTTTTTTTCTTCCCTGTCTTCAAGCTCCATAACATCTGATGTCTTCCAGATGAAATAAAAAAATCAGACTGTTAAAAAAAAAGAAAAAAAAAAGGGAAAAAAAAAAAAAACCAAAACCAGAAATAGATGCTACTAATTCTAGTAAGTGATTCTTTACATCACAAGCACTTGATTATAAGGACTTGAAACTTGGAAGCACGACTCCATAAGGCAGAGCAACTTGACAACCCTAATTATTGGAAGGTTCTACCAGCCTCCACAATAACATTTCAAATCATTGTATAAAGCCTCCATGGGAACTGCATTATGATCAGTGCAACAGAACAGCTCAACACGACCTTGGTTCCACTAGTTTTAGGTTTGTTTATGCAGATTAATATTATTCTTTGTTGAAAAATTATGAAAAAATGTTGTTGTAAAGAGAAATGATGCAATTGTGAATTTACACAGAAGAAAGTCCAATACTGAGTTTCATGCTTTTAGAAAAAATGTGAAAGGGGAGAATATTATTTTACATTTCAAAAAAAACCACCTTGCACACTGTTGTGCTCCCTGATACTATTGCATCAAGAAGTGATACAGAACTTTGAAGCTGTTGCAAGCATATGATAATACCAGAAATAAAACTAGGCACTGAAAATAAACAATGTATTTGATGCAAAAGGATACAGAGGCAGTGCCTTTGCAATACTGAGTAACCTGTCCCCCTTTCCAGGAGTAATGGCTCCACCTTTAAAAGAGTTAAATCTAATTTGGATGCTATTCTTTTTGAAAGGTAACTCTGCCATCAGTTCCCAATTAGTTTCTAGTTAGTTTTCAGTAGAG
>VWYP01032737.1:55561-102249 GCA_013400435.1 Pycnonotus jocosus | reverse complement strand
CAATCAAATAAATGTCAAGGCTTGTTCACAGATCTGCATAATGCAGCTGCAGGTCAGCATTGAAGTCACTGAGACAGTAACTACATGTACATGTACTACATGTACCACAGGGTATATACAACTGTTGTATTATACTGAAATCTGTGCACTGTAGATTCAAAACTGGGGGGGGTTCCTTCTTTCCCAACTTCTCAGCCAGAATAACACTGACTTGATGGATAACAATTTTCAGGTTTTTCTTCATTTATGCATTTTGTATTTCAGCTTCATGTCTAAGGATTTTTTCTTGAATTATGCTTAGAAGCTATTTAGAGATCTCATGAATTTGAAAGAAATTGCAACTAATTGAACTTCTAAGTTACTGAAAATTGACAATATTGAAAGCAATCAGGATATGTAGTTAACAAGGCACAGGCAAACCTCAGTGCTGAGGTAGATACTACTATGTACAAGTTGGGGAAACATGCTGGAAATTTCCTGTTCTTTATCAGGCTCTACTGCCTCAAGAAAGGAAACACAGCAACTCTAGCTTGAACTTAAATGATGGCAATATTTATAGCAGAACATCTTTTTGCTCTATGCTAACAGAGTTCAGCAGAGCCAAGTTCCCTCTCTGAAGTATTTGGCAACAGCGCAGCTCACAAATTATATAATGCCACAAGCACTTACGTAAGTGCTTTTCCTCAGAAATGCTGCACAGGATAATAAGGATCCAAAATCCCATTGTCTAGGTAGATGAGAGTCAGATCAAGTGAATGACTTGCCCTGGGACATTGCTGTGAGTCAAAAGTCAAAATCCACCCCTCCAGACCTTTAGCTTATGATTTTAACATTTATCTTCCTATGAGTTTAGTACTTGTTTGGTGTAAGTAAAAAGATAACTCTTTGGGGAAAAAAAACTAGAGCAAATTGTCCCAAAATATTTTATTTTGTGGAAAGAGGAGGAGTACTACAGCAAAGTTCTGATATTTTCCTAATACTTAAGAGTGTTGCCAACCAAATGATGTCTAAACAAAAATCTACTCATTAAACTGAGATCATAAAGTGTCAATCTTAAATTAATTAAGCTAAAGCCAGACAAGTGGAAGACCAGCTTAAGAAGCTGACATAGCTCTTCTCTTGCATTATACAGATTCAACCAACAGCTGACTACATTTTGAAAAAGCCGTGCCCTATGAATGAACTCTATTCATCTGTTATTTTTACATGCACATCTTTGCCCCAGGATGGTTAACCTATTTTTCTTCATTCAGAAAGAATTAGCAAATTGCTTGAAAACACAGAACAATACTGCAAAATACATAGGTGACATCCCAGTCTTAGTCCTAACAGCATATTTACATAGAATATTTGATGGAGAACTTACATTTTCCTAAGATTTTAACTGCAGAGTATGCAACATACATAACCCAACCCTCAGCATCCTGATGAACTTTATTTGCTGTCAAGGAATCCATATGAGGAATTCCACCCCCTCAGAAAAAGCATTCCTCAGCTGGATTCAATAGAGCTTATTTGGTCTCACTGTCAAAGTAGATTCACCAAAATAACTTAATCTCTCTCGAGTCCTTACCTTTGTAAAAGGTATCAGTTGCTACATTCGTTTAAGAGTTGTACAAAATAGCAGCTACAACAAGGCACTGCACTCAACACATAAACAGTGAATTCTGAATATTTTCCAACTTATATCCTTTGAAGTTATTTTCGTAAACAGCCAAGCGGATTAAGACAGAGAGACAGCTTTCATGAAAAATATTCAGTTATTGGTAACTCACTGATTATTTGTTATCAACTGGTTCAATTTTTATGAAAGCTTCATTGCTTTATTTACAATGCTAATATAATTACTGAATAGGTAGCAGAACCACAAATATTTTTATGATTATGAAGCCACATAGTTTAACAGCTCTTAATCTAGTCTTGAAAAACACAAAAATTCATAAAAAATGTGTGAGTGCATGTTAGAGCAAAATTAATTTGCTGAATCCTTGTTCCATCTTACTGTCAAACCAGAGCTATATAACTGAAATATACAGCTGTATAACTGAAATAGGCTTAATAATCATTTATAACAATCTAGCTCTAAAACACTTTAAGACTGTAATACAGTGTTACTTCTCTCTGCACTGAAAATGTTATTTATTTTTAGTATATTGATATTTTGCATGGAACATGCAGTACATGCATTAACACCACATCTCAAGGAAAATCAGTCTCTGCAGACAGAATTGTGTCTCTTGCTGTACAAAAGTACATGTGACAGCCTTGAGAATCAACAGCTGAGGCACAAACCCTAAACAATAGGCTGAGCTGATTATTACTAATTAGAGGCCAGGACATGCCTACACAGAGACACAATCTGTACCAAAATTCAACTTCAGCAACTCAATTCAGCAAAAGAAATCCAATGTCTTTAAATAAAACCTTTCCATTAATTAGATTTCTCATAAATTCGGCCCAAAACAAGTTGTTTTTTCACTATGTGTAGTTACAATTCTCATGGAAGTAATTATTTAAAATAATTCTAAAATTAAAATGGTCAGTAAGTATTCAGAATGTATAATTACAAAAAACTCATTAAATGAGCTATTGAGCTTCTAATTAGAAGTTAAAAATTATACTCAAACAATTATATTCTCATTTTCCTATGTGCTTCCAATAGGAGAGAGAATATTTTCAATTTTATTATTGAGGTCTTATTAAACTATTCACATTTTTCCTAAATACTTTTATATTTTTAGAATCTCAGAAAAAAAAAAACAAAAACGTGAATAACATAGAATAAACTTTAATGCTATAAGCACATCTCATAGAATCATAGAATATCCAGAGTTGGAAGGGGCCCACAGGGATCATTGAATCCAGCTTCCTGCCCTGCACAGCACCTTCCCCAAGAGTCACACCCTGTGCCCAAGAGTACTGCCCAAATTCCGTCAGGCTTGGCGTTGTGACCACTTCTCTGGGGAGCCTGTTTCAGTGTCCGACTGCCCTTTGGATAAAGAACTCTTCTCTAATATTCCACCTACACTCCCCTGACTCAGCTTCAGGCCATCCCTTGGGTCCTGTCCGTGGTCACCACAGAAGAGATCAGTGCCTGCCCCTCCTCCTCCCCTCAGGAGGAAGCTGTAACTGCAGTGAGGTCTCTCCTCCAGGCTGAACAGACCAAGTGCCCTCAGCTGCTCCTCAGATGGCTTCCCCTCAAGGCCCTTCACCATCTTCATTGCCCTTCTAGATCTGAGACAGATCTTTGACAAACTCAAAATACTTCCTCATTAAAGAATCTTTTTTTTTCAGTTGAGGCTGATTTTTGGACCAAATCACTGAGACTGATTTTTCAGAAGCTTCCAGCAAAATTATTTTCTTCTTATTTTCACCTTTTTACCATAAAGAGTAGTTCAGGTGTTTACAACACCAAGAATAAAAAAGGAAATTAATCTTAAAGTGTTGACCTGCTTTATTACAGAACAAATAGGAGATCCTTTCATGAAGAAGAAAGTTGTGTGAACCAGTGGTAAAAAGCAGCTAGCACAATAACTTGTAAAATTATATTTAATCATTGAGTACTTTAATTATATTTAATTATGAGACATCAGTACCTCTATATATTACACTCTACATAATCTCAATAAAATATGGACATTTTAAGCCCACAAATCTTATGTACCTACATTAGACATCCCAAAATTTTGTACAATGTTTAATATATATGATAGCATTGTTAACCTATGAACACTCATGTGGATTCTAAACATCTCAATCATGCAATTTGGAAATTATTTCTGTATTTGCTTATTTTTATCTAAGGAAATTTTGAACTCATATTCCACTGCTGAAATGAACAAAAATTAGATTAGCCATTTATCAAAGTCACACTTTCCAGACCTTCAGTGTGTTGTTTTGCAAAATATTATTTAAAAGAACAGTTTAAGCACCTAAGTTTAACTTTTAGGAGACGCAAATGTAAGCCAGATTTTACTGTAAAACATGCATTAACTCTTTTTTTCTGTAGAAGAACCATTGGACAGATCGTTTTATACAACTTACCAAATATCTTTCTGAAGAGACACTGACTAAAATCAGATCATCTCCAACACGCACTTTTTCTCCTTCTGATCGTTGTTTGGAAGCAGGATGTATGGTCCACCAGCAAGCCTCACCTAATATAAATATTGATTAACAGCAAAGAATGAAACAAGAAAGGCCCAATGTTACTGATGGTACTGTCACACTTGTTTCAGTCTTAAAAGTTGTGATCCAGTTTTCACTGGGCTAAACCAAGTGTCCATGTGTTTTCCACAACTTGTATCATTCCTGATTCACCTTGTTGGAAACTCAGCTCTAAATAATACACATAAGCAAAAGACTAAGACCCCTGGAATAAGGATTCCAGGCTTGAATAAGATGATTGATCTCTGTGTTCTCTAGGCAATTTAGTCCAGGCTGATTTTGCTAAAGCAATTCTCTGTAACCTTCATTACAGATTCTGGAAAAGACATTGAAGAATATTCTGCTGAGGATTTGCACAAAGACATAGAGCAACCCATAACTAAGGGCAATGAAAATAAGCTTTTACATACCATTAAAATAATATTTGAAAGATCACATAAATCCAGATTCAAGTATGTTCTTCCACTTTTACTGACTGTTAGTGCCTCTAATCCCACAGAATATCTGTAGGTATTAAAGTGACAAATTCTGTTCCCACAATAAATCTTGTTTTCAGATGTGCTTCTATAACTAAAACCATATTATTCAGAAAAGAACTCAAATCTTTGAACTGTTCGATTGTTGCAGCTATTACTCTTACTATTCTTATCTAAAGCAAAGCTTTAAGAACCAAGCAAACTTAATTTAACTATGCAATTTTTAGACTTTTATTTTTAGACTGGCAGCATTCTTCATTATATAGCCTTTTAAACTAGTGGCTACCTGTTGTGTCCTCTTGCAATCCTACATCAAATGCCAGCTTATCCATTGATGATCGAGATGTAGAGAGACAGCATAGGTACTACCAAAAGAAAAAAGAGTATTACTTGTTCTGCTCACTTCTAATAATACATAAAAAGCCATCAACTACTAACACAGGATTAAATATTCTTAGATTATCCCCATTAGTTATTACCAAGAACATGTATGCTTGATAAGCTGAAATGCTCTCAAGTAGTCTTGACAAAAATTTATATTCTAAAATAACCTCAGTCTACCCAGGTTATTTTTCACTGAGACAGGAATATTAAGACTGGAAATAAAGGATTTAGTTGGATCAGACTTCAGCTTGATGATGCCTCACCTTTAGATAAGGAGTTTGGAACCTGTATAATTCATCAGGAAATTTCCAACTAAGACATCTGTCCAAAGTACATGTAAGAAGGGATCTCCTTTTCCACTCAGTCTCTAACATATGCTCAGGTTGACAGCAAGGTGCCAGCTGTATACTCAATCACAACTAATGCAATATGGAAAATCCAAGGGGAAAGAAATGAAAATTCACCAGCTCAGACTGACCAACAGCAATTAGTAGTAGGGGAGCCAGACTTTTGCCACTTACCCAGACACAACCAGCTTGGTTTTGTATTTCCAAGCACCTACCCTTCACAAATGTTTCTAAACCCACAGCAAAATGCCTCTGATGTGAGTAATTCTCCAGATACCAGTAAATGGCAATATTCCAGGCCCTTTCAAATGCAACTTTCATGCAAAAAAGCCATCACTGTTGCTCCCAACTCATGTACCACAGTTACATACCATGCCGCTGTAGGAATGGCGCAGCAGGATGGCGTGCCCGTAGAGCAGCGTTCGATGACCACCGCCTTGTGCAGACTGAAAGGTAAAGAGAAATTATATACTGGTATGTTTTAATAAAATGGAGCCTTTTGAGAAAGAAAGAAAGAAAGATGAGAGAACACCGTGTACTTTCAGCCATCACTTATTTGGTTAAAAATATGTTCTAGAATCTCGAATCCTTCTTCCTTGTGCTGAAAGCAGGTCGCCTCTAAGAGCAGCTTTGATGTGTGTCATGCTACCCTCTACAAACTTACCTATTGTTAGGTGTCTTCATATTCACTCATTTTCCCCACAAATTATATCCTTTTCTAGACAGATGGTATGCAATGGGAGATTTTTGAATATTCTTCTCATTTTACCACAGAGTAATGTGGTCTTCAACCACATTGAAGACCATCAACCTGCAAATTGTTTTGTTCCACACAGTTTTAATACAGAAGACAGAATTCTTTATCTGCTAGGACAGGTAAATGTTCAAAGACATCCAAGCTAACTCAACACTATTTGGGGGTTCTGAAAACTCAGAAATCACATCCAAGTAATTGTTCCTCTTGAGAAACACAGCATAAATAGTGAGTAAGAGAAAATTAAAGTGATAAAGTTCACTTTTATTCCAAGAAACTACAACCATTTTCCCCCAATATTTTCACTATAGTTTCTATTTATCTATAATCAGTTTAACCACTAATGAAAGAATAAATAAATCTTGTTAAGGCATGAACAAACCTACAACTTCTTCTGAAGATTTATGTATTCCTTATGCTGAAATGCAGATAAATAGCACTGGACAGGAGCAGACTGTCTGACAAGACACTGTCAAGAGCATAAGTTCACACTTCTCTGACAGAAGAACTCATGTAACATTATGCACAGCACACTCTCCAAGAAGCAGTGATAAGTAAATATTTTATGAGTCTATAAATGTGACAACTCCATAAGCAGCATTATTCTTTCATATATGAATCTGATACTTAATTTTAAGGAACTTAATTTCTTATTTATATGCTTTCTTTTACCATAGAAGACTGACCTTCTGTTTGACTGGAACATGAGATTAATTACAAAATAAATTTTAAAAACCATACTATCTTACATCTCTGGCAGCATTTCAGTGCTGAAGATCAATTTAACTGAATGGCTATGATGGCAACATGCAATTATTTCCCTTCCATGTTTATTTCTTGTCCTTCTTTATATTTTATGCATTAGCATTTACTGAACTTTGAATTACTTGGTCAAGATAAATAACAAGATGGACAGGTGGTGAAACACCAAGCACTTCAAAAGTAATAATTTTAGCATTTTTTAGAAACTGCCAAGAGTTTCTGGCTTTTATGTTTATTGAGAAAAGAGCAGGTTGATGGACACAAGGTATATTTTGACTGTCAACACACTGCATAGCAGTCAAAATGCAGGAAGGCACATTGAAAAATCTCTTTGGAAGACTGAAGGACATGAATTTTTACTAAGAACTAGTCAAAGTCATGAAGTCTGTCACAAGCACAGCCTTGACAGTAAGATATGAAGACTTGAACCACCATTAGCACCACCACTTTTTTGAAAGGCACAAGGAAAGAACAAGGCATTCGATAATGTCACGCCCACTGTGCCAAAGATGAGCACTGAATGTCTGCTACCCATCACACTGGGGAAGAGAGGAGAAAACTGCTGTCAACATATTGCCCTACCAGCATTTCAGATGCAAACTTTATCAAGAGCAGACATAGGTATCCAACTAACAAAGTCAGTAATTTGAACAAAATTTCAAAATTTCACCAGTAATTTTATCGAAAGTATTCTATTTTATTATCCATAAATTTGATATCTAACATAAAGACTTGATTGCCTGTTGCACAAAAGCTGAGAATAGCACAACCAACAACATCACAGCAATATTAGCTTGCCCTTACTTTAGCCATATTGATTTGTCTGTCTAGCACCTATTTTGTCAAATTCTCACTTGTAGCTGAACAAGAGAAAAGTTGGTTCTAAAACAATTCAATCACTTTTGTGAAAAATGGAGGAGTGGATTTTTGGATTTTTTTTTTTCAAGAGGATTAAAGCAATTCTTTTTAATTAGTATTACTTTGTCCATTAGAGGAATGCAAGCAAGTCTGCAGTTCATTTTTTAAATGTAAAAAACATTTTAAGCGTTTTCCACTCAAAAGTTTCTGAGAGGCAATCATAATCAAACTGTTCTTTTGGAGACAAAATGAAAAGATGAAATAGGAAAATAAGAAAAGGATAGAAAATAAGTCTGGCTCAATGAAACTGTCTTCCATTTTGGAGCTTGTCTTCCAGGACACGTACACACCTGTAAGTTCATTTCCTATTTTAACAGCTCATTTCATAACCAAATACTCAGCATTTATCTTTATGCCAGAAATTACATACCAAGTAGCTGTTGGACCATGATTGTCTACTGAAATAATCTTTGATTTTTAAAATGATCCATTCCATTTCCAGCAGAAAATCATAAATTTTCCATATTTAAAGAAAAAGAAATTTAGCAATTGGACTTCTGTGGCAAAGATGCCACAGCCAAGATTATATGTGACACTGAAGTTTTACCAAATTTCTTGTCATATTGCATTAACAGCATTTCAGAAGAGTCTGGAAGTAAGACTGCTTGGAAGTCACAATGCTGACTAATTCAATCCATAATGCCCACAGATTTTTGCACAAATGTGTGAATGGCATTATAATGCAAGGCAGTTGCTAACAACCGCATTATTTATCATGAGTCTTATTTTCTTTATGTTTCTAATTTCCAATTTTCAGGGTAATTTCCAAGTTGAACAATACATTCCTCGAATAAAACCAGATGGAACAAAAAAATATATTTGTTTCAAAGAATAACTTATCCATTGAAGTTCTACAAGCTATGCTATTCAGGAGTATCAATTATATTAACACAAAACTCTTCACATTTTATTCCCCAAGAATGTGGGGTATAGAAAAATACTTTAAAGCCTTCAGAACTGGCAAACATTAAAAACAATATTTTGAGATTGAAAGCATAAGGGGCTGACAAATTCACATTGCTTGTGAAAATTTCATGTAAACTGTCCGTCTCTAATCCAGTATTTCTGCAGCTGGAATATAAGATTAATTTGGAGTCATCTCATTACCCAAAAGTCATTTCTAAAGGAAAGGCAATTTAGAATAGAACAAGAAGAATTAGAGCTGAATAAATCAGCATTCAAAAAAATATAAACAGGTTTCAAGTTCAATACATTGGAAGACCAGGAGATGACAATAGATTATTAAGATCTGAGCTGTTTAATTTGATGTAAAGAATGTTATCATAAACCAAAATCAAGAAAAATAAGCTAAAAAATTGGGAAATATATTTTCTATGTTTTCTTAATAGAAAGAGGATTAAAATGCCAAAAAGCACTCAAAAACTATAACCTAAAAGCTATGTAATAAAATGTGCAGAGATAGAACAAAAAAATTATCCATTTTACCATGAATACCAACCCAATATGGAGTAAGACATGTTATACCTGATTCAACCATCCCTTTGTACCAGTACTATTTTGCACATATGTGACTGTCACAGGCACAGACAGGTAATCAATCAGACCAAAAGACTCACACAACAGCACCTGCACTGCTGTGCCTATGACTGCACTCCTGGAAACACAGGAGAAGCTGCAGGAAATTATTCATGGTCACATGAATTCATGTTTTAAAACCCTTTGTGCTTCTGAGAACCTCACAATGAGACATTTTAGAGGCTGGTGAATAACCTTGTGGCATTCGTAAGTCAGCCATTACCCTTCCATTCTTTCAATACAGAAAGCCTTATTTCTACTAGACAAAAACATCCCTTAGACCAATGAGAACTCTACTGCAAGCAAATGTTCATTTTTTTGCTGACTTTTCTTCACAGGTCTACACGATCTTCAAATGTCTGAGAAAAGAAAAAGCTCTGAGCTTCAGGGAGGTACCAGAGAGAACCTCATGAAAGCACTTGAAAGTATTTAAACACAACAGGTATTTCAATACTTTGCATATGTAAGGAAAAGGCTTCTGTAATGTCATTATTCAGAAATGTAATGCTTAAGAAAGCGTGACAGCAATTGCACTTAGCACATGGCTATTCAAACAAGTCTAGTCACTCACAAAAGCAATTTAAAAATATTGAATGTGTCACACGGGAACTGATTCACACTCTAGAAACAGTCATACAAAATAACATAGCGGGTTTTTAAGAAGAATGTAATGGCTTTTCATGCTTTACTCCATGAGAGGTCCATGTTGGTAGAATGAAATTACTGACATGTGCTATAAGGAAAATGACAGTACAAGGACTAAAATGCAAGGAAAAATAGCTTTGATAGAGTTCAAAAAATAATTTTTAAAAAATCAAATGGAACAATAAATATCAGTAAATCCTTCAAAAATGCAGTCTATATAACTTAGTCATATAGCATGACCTAATCATAATCAGCTGCTCATCTTTGTACTTCCTCTGTGCCCCAGATCCAGCCCTAACAGTCTAGATGGAATTTATGACCAGTCAATACTGCTTTTAATGGGTTTCTAAAAAAATACTACACAACTGCTTTCATGGCACTGAACATGGTAAAGCAGCTGTACAATAAAAGAAGCAACATGCTCCCAGTTTTTCTTCACAAGTGTTTTTCAAGACAACTACTGTAAGACACCATTAGAAGTTTCAAATATGACTATTAGTGGTTGTTTCATATGTACATTGGAGTAAAACAATGTCCTTTAAAACACTGACTACTAACACTTCATTAAAATGGAACACATTGATGATGGCCATCTTGAACTTAAATCAGATGCTGGAGACAACAGCATGTTAAACATGCGACACCAATCCTTCCATAAAAACACTTGCAAATATGAATACAAAAGCATCATGTTCTCCATCACAAGGATGTTCCAAGTTTCATGAAGTTCAGGAGTTTATACTGTTAGAAAACTATAAAGTTATTTTTAAAAGGCTTCTATTTCTGAGTCTAGACACTTTGACTAAATTCATAAGTAGAAGTATAGAATTAAATACAGAATAGCCTACAGCTACCTGTTTTGAGCCCTTTTAAATGTAAATCTACCACCACTACAGAAATAAACCAAGCAGGATATTGTACCCACCACTGATGGAAGTGCTAAAGAAACAAAGAATCATATTTACATTAAAAAGGAAATGATCTTCCAGTGAGGAAATCTTTCCAAATCTCTTCCCTGGGATCCACATTGCAGCTGTCAATTTTTTCATTCAAGAGAATTCATTACATTCTGAAATTCTGGATTTGATCCATTAGAAAGAAATCAAATAGGAAACCTGGGTCTGACCACATGTCATGAAAAAAAAATCATGGCATGAAAAAAAGCAACTACATGTATTCTGAGTAAAAGTGTATTTAGCCCCTGGTGTTCCCAGTCTGAAACAACCTGTGTCAAGATCAGAGATGTAAGACTCCTGGCATCAATGCCTTTATCAAGATTCTGAGGCAAGCTTTTAAACCAGCAGGCTAATGTAAGTATTTATTCTGAGCTAGTTACTTAAGAAAAAAAATGCACAAGAAACATGTGCTTTGTTTATATAAAATTCTTTGCAACTTCCTTCATTTAAGCAAATTAAAGTTTTCTATTTAAACAACCCACAAGACAAAATAAAAATTATTGAAAGGATGTGGAATAAATGCAAGTCTTGAAAATTTTGAATCCTTATGTAGGAGAAGGAAAACCCCATGATGGCTGAATTAGTCATGAAGTGAAAGAAATCAGGAAAAGAATAAAAGAGATCTGGGCAGAAGAGGATGGAAGGATGTCCCATGGTCAAAACCGTCTCATCATGATTCTACACGTAGATATTTGCACAATACTACAACCATTTCTGTAGAGGAGACGATTGTCAAAATATTTCCATAATATCTACTCACCTAATTTAAGTAATAAAGTAATATCCACTCACCTAATGATTTCATTATTAATGTGCAATTTCTATTGCAGACCAATGTTGATGGAGGCCAGTATTTATCTAAAATCAGCAATGATGCAGTCCTACAAGCTGCCTAAAATAGGAGGCCACAACAGGTAAGTGTTCAACGAGACCTCTTGCTCCCCACAAGTACATACTGTCTAAACTTTTTCACACTGAACACAACTTCAGATGAGTAATCAGAGTTTCTGGCACCAGGCAATAACCAGGTGGAAAATACAGGAAGGTTTGTTCTCTTAATACCACTATGATCAATTACATGAAAAGCTGGAAATCAAAAGCTTAAAAAAAAAAAAAAAATCTTGATATGGTGAGTTGACCTTGGCTGGATGCCAGGTGCCCCCCAAGCTGCTCTATCACTCCCTCATTTCAGCTGGACAGGGGAGAGAAAGTAATATGGAAAACAAGGAGAGCTAAGGCAGTTTACTAAAGCAGAAGTGAGAGGTCATTCATGCACACATCTAAAGAGAAAGCCAAAAGATTTTATTTGCTACTCCCCATCTTCAGGAAATGCCTGGCCACTTCCCCAGAAGCAGGGCTTCAGCACCATCGTGTTTGCTTCAGAAGGCAAATGTCGTAGACAACAAATGCCTCCACTTTTTCCTCTTAGCTTTTATGTATGAGCTGACATCACATGGTGTGCAATATTGCTTTGGTAAATTTGGGTCTAGTGTCCTAGGTGTGTCCTATCCCAAGATCTTTCCCACATCAGCCCACAGATGAGAGGTGGAATGTTGGAGAGACAGTGCAGATGCTGTGCCAGTGCTGCTCAGCAATAGCCAAAACACTGGTGTGTTATCAACACCAATGCAAAGCACAGCACTGTGAAAGCTGCTGTGAGGAAAACAAACTCCATCTCAGCCAGACCTAATACACTTGATGACAAAACACTCAGATTAATGTAGCTTAGGGCAACTAAATAGCCAGTGGATAGAAAAAAGACCCTTTTGTTCAGTAATTCACCCCACCTAAAATCTAAGCGTTCTGCTTGTGGTTATGCAGAGAGCTTAGGATATCCATAGCTCTAAGTCTGGAATTTCAGTTTTGTGAGATGAATGCCAACCAGAGTCCAGAAAACCCAAGCAGTGGTGAAAACAGAGTGTGTGGAAACAGTCTGAATCACTGCAAATCTTGTGAAATAACCCTGGAACAGAGTTAGAAGTCTTGCAAGGCAAGACAGGCAAACTAAACAACTGATGCTTGGAATACTAACACTGGGAAATTAAATCTGCAGCAACATCAGAAAACTTGAAAATGCTGCAAGCAGTAAAGACTACAAAGCTACAGAGAATAAGCCAAGAAGTTTTATATCTTCTTCTTGCTCACAGAAGTATATATTTATTTTAAAATCTTGATGCAAAACAGACAGAATTTCCTTTCCAAAGTTGCAGCATCCAGGCCCAGAACCCTTGAATTCTTCTACCGAAGAAAACAAAAATGCTAATCCTTCTGCAATTACTGTGCTCTTGGGTTGACATTTCCAAGTGGTTGGCACCAAACAACTAGCCTTTAGTTGCTTAAAATTTAAAGATGCCAAGTAAATCAATTCACTGACATGAGGCATTGAGCTCATATTCCCTCACTCTGCTCCTATCACGTAAGAACAATAGCAAAGGGTGAATTCAGTCTAAAACCCCTTTCTTTGTCTCACTGTAGCCTACACACCATGTTACACTAGAACAACAAGCAGAAGATTAACCCCTCAAGACATTATATGTGATATACATATTCATGTCTTTATACTTTACTTTTAAATCACTACTGACTTTCTGTGAAATTCACTACCAAACAGCAAATGCTGCAAAAATTCAGCCATGGAGATTAGTATGACTGATGACTGTTGGTACCTACTTCCAGATAATGATGGCCACACTGTGACAAAGAAAAAAAAAAAGTAAGGAAAAAAGATTTTAAAAAAGTAACAAAACAAACTTCTTTTATTAACTTGCTCAGCAGTTATCTCCTACCTTTTNGGAGTCTAGGAAATAAGTGAATCAAACAGGGCTTGGGGCCAAAACAGGCCAAAAAAAAAAAAAAAAAAAAAAAGGAAAAAATGCTTCAGCCAAACTATAGGTTTCCTAAAGATAGCTTGTGTAATTACATGCTATATAAATATCACATAAAAATCTGAATTTGAATAAATCAGCTGGCCAAAAAAAACTCCATAAGCATGTCTTATTCAGTTGAGAACATGGAAATATTTTACTATCTACATTAAAAAGATTGGCATTATTAGTCATGATGACAAATATTTGTGCCAGTACCATGCTAAAAAATGAACCCAATTTTGCTAATATTGACCTGTTGGAAGGCAGAATTAGAAACACTTCAAAACTTCAAATATACTTCATCATTAATATTTCTGACACTACATTTAGGTTATCACTTTCCTAGCAATGAGAAAATTCACAACAATGAAAAGCAGACACAGCAGTAAAAATTAATCAAAAGTAAATAATATTGATTGTCTGTTTCCAGATGTATATGTAAAATAAACATTTATATTTATGGCTGAGGCAAGACTTCCATTACAAATGCCTACTTTCAAGCACTTCCAGTGTTTTGGAAAAGAAATTGCCCAGGAAGATAAAATTTATCGATTTCTCCTT
This sequence comes from Pycnonotus jocosus, assembly GCA_013400435.1. Taxonomy (NCBI): domain Eukaryota; kingdom Metazoa; phylum Chordata; class Aves; order Passeriformes; family Pycnonotidae; genus Pycnonotus; species Pycnonotus jocosus. The sequence continues at coordinate 87,876 of VWYP01032737.1, read as the reverse complement.
CAGCTTAGTGAAGATTTCTCTTCCCCCATTCTCCTCCTTCTTATCTGCATAAGATATAGAAGAATTAATAAAAATCTTCCTGGTTATTTTAGAGCTAAATAAGTGGAGGAGGGAGGCATTTTCACAGGTTAAGGATCATGACTAAGCTTTTTCTGTTGTTGTATGGTACAAGGAATGTGAATCATCCTTGTCATTTGAGAAAGAAACTCACAGATAAAGAATAAAACAGACAGCCAAGTGGGAAAAAAAGATGGATCAGCAGAGGAATCATGCTAAGAAAACTCCTCTGACATCATTAAATCCAGCTCTTAAAATAGAACTGCTTATCTAGCTGAGAATTGCTCACTTTTGCAGAGTGACAGTGGAGCAAGACCATACCACAGAAAACTAAACTCTTAGGAGATGAAAATCAGTAAAGAAATCAGTTTAGAAGTTGAATTGGGAATAGACTGATAATTAAAGTAGAAAATGGATAAGCAATGCATTTTGGAGAAAACTGCAGCTAATTGTTTAATGTCAGTTATTCAAAATGCTTGGAGATTCACCAAGTGCTTTGTCATAGTCTTAATGAGACAAAAAAAAAAAAAAGAAAAGAAAAAAAGCAGCCTCAAGAAAAAGAGCTCCAGTGAATGCCAATGACAGCCCCATCCCAAAGGCTGCCCAACCACCCCACAGGTGAGACACCAAACCATCAGAACAGCATTCTTGTGACAGAAGAAACAGTGTGCTGACCCTGCTTGCCAAAATATTTTACTGTAGCTCCTGTTATTCATTTATTCTATCATGATTTTGTATTTATCACATAATGCTACACTCTTACTGAAAGAAGTAGTAGGAAGTGAAAATTACAGAAACCAGACGGAAGTCCTTTCCCCACAGACTGCCTTTGGTCCTTCATGATCATAACCCCAAAACAAACTGGAGTCACTGTGGTTTCTAAACTCAATTTTTTAAAAACTTCAGTATGTTTTATGTTCAAGAAGGTGAGTTTGATGCTGATGTTAAAAAATAATAAGTAGAATTAATTAAATTAAACTAAACTGTAGGAATCCACAGGAAGTATAATACCAAACATTTACCTTCCTTACCTTCATCATAAATTTCTGTAGATCCATGAGAAGGGGAAAAAAAAGAGAAAATGTGAAATGAACATTTGCTTTCAGGTGCATAAAAACGGGGTTTGTTTCCCCTGAAAAAGTGAGTGGGATACGCTCATTAGAAACTACATTTAAAAGGAACATTTATCATTGCAATTAACATAATTATAGCTCATGCTAGAAAGCAAAACAGCTACTTTGAACAAGGACTTATCCTTTTTTTGTTGTTGCAATAGTTTTCTCAGATTTTTCTTCACTTGAAATAATATAGCACATAAAATACCTATTGCTTAAAGATGAAACACACTACAGGTAAAACAGGAACCATGTCTGATCACCTTAAACAACTTGTTCTGATTGAGCTCCTAACAAGTTCAGTGTGAGTTGTTAAATCCTGCACTCAAAATGCAGTGCTGAAGAGCAACACCACTATTACAGTAACATATTGTATGCAAATGCAAAATAAATTAAGAAAATTTAAATATTATTAAGACTGCATGCACTACTTTAAAAAAATCAAGTGCCACATGGCTGATGCTAGAAGATTATGGAAATTTTTAGGTTAATTTTCATGAAGGTTGCTCAAGAATAAAAGGAGTGTGGTATGTTACATGCAGTGATTCGCTTTTCTTTGTCAAAGATTCATGACCACCTTTTCCCTTCTGACCTCATCAGTTCATGTTTTGGTATTACAAAGGTTGAAACTGAGGACTGAAGTTTGTCTCTATCCCAAATGAAAAGATATTCTAACTGGAGAGCTTCCAAGAAATGCTGGCTGCTTTCCTTTCATACGTGCTTTTTTAAAGAGAAGTATCTGTTCTCAACGATGTACAAGATGTTCTCGCTAAAAGAAAAAAAACCCAAACCCTATAATCTAATAATCTTAAAATGTTCAAAGACTTCTGTCCTTTTTACTTTTAGGTCTATTTGGTTGTTATCAGAATAGCTTTCTTTGTAGTTGCTACTCTGAAATTTTGTTGCTTTTCCTGGGTGGCTCCAGAAACTAACCAGGAATCTTTGCTGAGCTTTCTACAGTGGGATATGTGTAAATTCACTACTACATAAACAATTTATGTATATGATTAATTCAAATGAGTCCTTTCCTATATTTGTCAATACAGACTTCCACTTGCCAACATGGTGTTATTTTATCAAGGACATTAGATCTATCAAAAAACCTCAGTCTCTTCCAATTTTCATTCATATATAAAATTTTATTCTGAGAATTGCATGACCTCATTGCTTTCTCCATATTACAACTACATTAAACAACAGCCCAGTAACCTTCTGGTTCTCTTATTGATAATTTAAATGTTTGGTTCTATTCTTTTAACTACCTTCAAATTAAAGTGAATAATTTATAACTTCTATTGATTACTAAAATGATAAAGCACCTTCTTGTACTGGAGTCTTTGAAAAACCAAATTTATCAATTCGTTCGGTTCAGCTGATGTATTAACTCAACTATAGCAAATGAGAAACAGTTGTCATCTATTTGGGTCAGTCATATCATGTGCTTTAGAGCTACTTTGGTTCCTTAATAATTTTTAAGATAATTTACATGTCATTCTTAGAGCTAGAATGTGCCATGAAAAGACCCCGTCAAGAAAACCTGAAAGACAACAGTGGGTGAGGGAAATTTCAGCATCTATCTATCTCTTTTTAAAAAATACCATACCCTGAAATGGAATCACTGCAAAAATGTTTTCATGCCAAATACTTAAACATATGCTACAGCCACAAATGCAAAGTGAATGCCCTTGTGAAAGTTCGGGTCAAGCCTGAGAAGTTACACATCATGACCTGTGACAGCCACAGCTGCAGGCAAATGGCCAGCACAGAGGGCTCTGGGTGTTCCTGTCATATTGTTCTCCAAGAACATTCTCCAAGGTTTTTAAACCAAACCTCTTCTTAGCTAAAAGAGAATGCTTACTTTAAAAAACATGAACTCTCAGCTCAGGGAGAAAAAAAAAAAGGAGAGAAAGGAAAAAAACCAGCAGAAATTATGTACTTCACATATGCAACAGGCTGTTACACAAGATATTCCTTCAACTCATTCTCTGCAGAGGGAAGAACTTCCTGCTCCTTAACACTTGCTCTCTGTGTCTCAGGACAATTGTGCACATGAGTTTCTGGACTAACATTAGCAATTCAGCATGCATACATGAAAATTAAACAGATAGAACACACATATAATTTCCAATTTCTTAAAGTCATTCTACCTTCCTGTCCTGGTTTTGTCTGGAACAGAGTTATAATTTTCTTCCTAGTGGCTGGCACAGTGCTGTGTTTTGAATTTAGGATAAGAACAGTGTCAGTAACACATATATTCCAGTTATTGCTAAGCCATATTTATACTAAGTCAAGGACTTTTCAGGTTTTCTTATCATCTTGCCAGGGAGTAGGCTGGAGGGCACAAGAAGCTGGGAGGAGACATAGCCAGAACAGCCAACCCAAACTGGCCAAAGGGATATTCCACACTACACAGAGTCATCCTTTGTACACAAACTGGGGAGAAAGCTGGGCTGGACGTCTTCTCAGGAACTGGTTGGGCAGCAGTTGGTGAGCGGTGAGCAACTGCACTGTGCATCACTTGCTTCAAACATTGTAATTCTTCATTACGATTATTATTGTTTTCTGTCCCATAAAGCTGTCCTTATCTCAACCCACAAATTTTACTCTTTTTTCTCTCAATTCTTGCCCTCATCCTAGTGGTAGCTGGGGATGCAATGACCTAGCAGCATAGTGTTTAACTGCCTGCAGATTTAAACACCGTCAATCATTTCTGGAGCCCAAAATGGGGCACAAAGGGTTGATCTAACAATAAACCTGACCAGAGCATGTTATAAAAATTAAATATAAGAACTTATTTTACTAGTTTCTTAGTCTCTGGTCACAATGTTGATTTATTTGCTCACAGTCTCAGAGTCATGGAAATGTAGAATCATAGAATGCTTTGGGTTGTAGCGGACCTCTGTAGATCATCTAGACCAAAACCCCACAATGAGCAGAGACATCCTCAACTACAATAGGTTGCTCAGAGCTTCATCCAAGCTCACCTTCAATGTTTCCAGGGATGGGGCATCCACCACCTTCTTTGGGCAACCTGTTCCAGTGTCTCATCACTATCATAATAAAAACCTTCTTCTCTATATCCAATATAGAATGAACCTTTTTCAGATTAAAAAACCACCACCTCTGTCCTATCACAACAGGCTTAGATAAAAAGGCCATCTTTTTTACAGCTGCTGTGCATGTTCTCAAAGTTGAATTATGTAACATCTTACTTGTGATATATGCTCCCTGCCGTGCTGTTTATCACCTCTGGGGGCTGGATTGAGGCAGGATATTTTGTTGTATTTTGTATGTTGCATTAGGATAGGATAAAATTGAGGATCATGAGACTAAGCTGGAGTTTGTACTCAGCATTGCCACCACCTCTGTATTCCAGGAACAATCTGTTGGAAATTATCATTAATTACACCCTTTATCTTTACTTCAAGGAGAGCAAATCTATGGGGGAGGTATCTTCCTCCATCTTCCCCTTCTCCAGGCTAATTAAAACAGTGCTTAAGAATTCTGAATATCCTCAGGATGTTCAAACCAGCATGTTCCTATTGCTAGCGCTCCTGAACATGTTTCAGGTCTTGTTTATGGTTAAACAACTATTTAAAAATACCACCCACAGATCAGCACTGAGGCTGGATAGTGATGAGTGGCAGGGTGTGTGGGATAGAATACTCAAGTGCCTAAGACAGTGGTCACCTCCAACGTTTTAGAGTTACACCTCTGAACAAGTGCAGAATCCTAAGAAACTGGGAAAATATTTGGCTAAAGTATTCTGTCATCTTGGCAGTTCCAGAAAGACACAAATCACATGCTTGGGCCTGACTCGGGCCTCCTGAGCCCTGTTCAGCATTATTCAGTACCCTCAAGGGGCAGAGAAGGTCTCTGGATCTGATGGCAAAATGACAGGTTCACCCCAACCCTAGAACCGGCACTGAACCAAAGAACCAACACACGCCAGCATCAGTCTTCTCAGTACACAAAAAGAAATACTGGAAGCAAAAGTGAGGTCATTAACTAAGGGATGAAAGAGCGTCTTCTAAGAGGGAGCAGGAGGAAAAAGTAGACAAGGCAGACTATTACAAAGCAAGGCCATCACAAGAACAGGAGAAAGAAGAGAGGCAGACACTGATAAGGGAGAATAAAGAGCAAAAACCCACAAACGAGGTGCCAACCACTGGATCTCTCTCCCTGAGTGAACTGAGATGTGTGAGAAGATTTCAGCTGCTGTCTAGCGTCTAGGTAAGCCCATTGTCACCTTGCTGCTCCTATACTGGGAAAATGGGAGCAGGAGCCCAGAATTAGAGGGTAAGGAAGCAAAACAGCTGGGATTCCTTTCTAGGTAATGAAACATTGACAAAGTGGCTGGAAAGGGGGTATAAGTCCTCAGGTTCTGAAGACAATTTTTGTCAGATGAGAAAGAAAGGTATCCCTTCAAGAAACATATTGTATGCCACCTAGGTAAATGGATCACCATGGAGAAAGGTATCCAGTACCTGAGGAAATTAGCCGTGCTGGAGGTGGATGAATCAGCTAACCAACTCCAGCAATATGAAGAAAATCTTTCCTCCTTCATCATCTCAGCTGTGGAAAAACTGGTCCAGCAGCACAGAGATCCAACTCCCCACCTTTATGGACCAGCATCTCAACTATTAGGAGTAAGCTTTCCTCTGCTCAAAGAGAGGACACAGTGAGTACACACCCCCCTGTGGTCTGACCTGAGTGACCACAGAGAGATATGAGGAACTAAGCTGGAAAATCTGCCTCAGTCCTAGAGGCACAAATATGTGAGTTGAAAGGAAAAAACAATCACAGATGGGGTTCTTAGATGAAAATTGCTGATCCAGTTTCCTGTGGGCAGTTCCCCAGAGCAAAAGGGTTGAACTTACTCTTGACTGAAGGGACTCCTAACTCCTATTTTACAAGAAGTGAGTAGTCAAAACTATTGCTAGGACTACAAGGGTCTTGCCCACAGAAAGATGGACAAAAAAGGACAATTGGAATTTACTGAACTTTGTGGATCCAGTGGTCTGCCTCATTAGACTCACAGTAGTAAAATGCTCTAATAGACACCAATGTACAGTTGTAATACCCTCAATTCCCATTTGTATTTCTGGACTGACAGGGGGATCCCAACAACTGACTGCACTGGAGGTCGAAGTGAGCCTGACTAGGAATGAGTGGCAAAAGCACTCCAATGTGAGTGGGGTGAGGGGAGTGAGTAAGCAGTGAGTAAGTACACCAAATCCTATACAAGTAAGACCAATGCAAATTTGATGACTAAATGCATTGAAAATACCACTTTCTCCTTCACTTGTTAAGGAAATCAGTGTCCTTTAATTTTTAATGGTGTTTCTCTAGTGTCCAGTTTTTTCAGAAGTTGTCCTGAGAGGTAGGACTGGTAATTGAATGTAACCAATAACAGGATAATCATATTCCTCTGATTAAGTCTTCAGCTCCATATGCTACCTGACCTTTGGGGGACAAACACTTATGTGAGTGCTTAGTATCAAGCAAATATCCTCATGGAGGAACTAAACTGAGCACTCAGTAGCTGGAATGCCTGACTACCTTGGAACAGGAAAAAGAAAAAGTATTAAAAAAACCGTTGCAGAATTTCAAATTATTATATTTGAGGAACCTAACACCCATCATTCTATTCATCTTCCTAATTATTTCCTCCTCCTCACAATAAAGCAAGTAATTGACATTCAAAGCCTACTTATGGTTTATCTGAGGACACTGAGGATGTGTCTTTAATGTAAATATTTACAGCTATCTGAGGTCATTATATTCCTTGGCTCCTTGGACAGTTTTCAGGTAGCTTATAATTATTATTCTAATTTATCATCACTTCACCCTAATTCTTGGGCTTTCTGGCTAGATGCAAAGAGAAAGATATTATTTCTATTTTATTTGTAATTTTTTAATAGGAAAGGTTCCAAAAATCCTTTAATTTAGAGCTCATCTCCTGACTACATCTTTTGTACAATTGTTACAGCATTCCATTTGCTTACATAGAAATATTAGATCTTTATACACTAACCTATCCAAAAAGTATTGAAAACAAGTAAACTGAGACAGTTTGCTACAATTCACAGAAATTACTATTGCTACATAGAACACAGCTTGAAACCCTCATATCTGTAATAGGGACTGAAGGAGAAACACCAAAGAAATCCTAACATATATTTGGAAATGCCACTATTCAATTGAGGTAAGTTTAAATCAATTTGCACACAGATTTCTTTTGGAAAACATTTGTATTAGTTTCTTTTACTGATGTGAATCAGACTTGGGCTGCAATCTGCTAAATATACATCTGTATATATACAATATACATTTAGCATCTGCTAAAATATACAATACACTAAGGATGGAACTACAGATGTGGTTGAAACTATCCCTGTGGGTTTGGCATTTTAAGCAGCATTTCCACAGTCACTCCATTTGGATATGCCCATTCACTTTATCATCATACAGTATTATCTCCCATTTGCCTTCAAGATGTGTATTAGAACTCAGTTCTCAGCATATAATACTCAGTTAACACTGCTCATATTAATCCCTACATTGAACTACCTCTGCAGTCTATGTTACATCTAAAATCTGAATGCAAATTCTTTATATTGGGGGATTAAATATTTGTGCACAAATAACATTTTCCCACAGTAATATGAAAAATAAATCTATATTTAGGCAAATCAACTGTGGACAAGAAATTATAAGAAAAAATTGTCCTTATATAATTCACTTAATGCTTGAAAATCATACTGATTATAAAGTACTGATGTGCAATTAATTACTTTAATAGCACTGAAGACATGTTACTTGAATCATTTCCCTTGATGAAGCTTTGTTTTGTGGCTCACTCCAACCTCTACAAGAACCCTATGTTGTTTACTCTAGTCAAATTCCATTTGTTGTATTTATCCAGTCCACACTATCAAAGCGAGAATTTATTCACTACTTCTCAGCTCAGAAGTCTCTGTAATGAAAGCAATTCTTTTGAAAAGTGTCTAAAGTGCATTTCCTTACTCTGCAAGTTTCTTTTCTCCAGAGAAATTGAAAATTAGCTTTACTAGTGGCATAAAACTGAGCTAACATAGTAACCATTTGAGGGGAAGAGAAAAAAATTTATCATTACCCTCAGCAGAAGAAGTTTCTCTGTCTCAAATTGAAGACAATCCTACAATGTTATAATTAGCACAGCTTTGCCATCAGCCAGAGTAAACATGAAAATTCTTGTACCTTGCATTCTGAATTTAAAAAAACAATGCACTTCATTTCTTTCAGGTAAAAAGCTCTTCAGAGTAATCCCTCCTGAAAACAGTAACTCTGGATGGCTCTTAATGCCAAATTTTCAAAATAATTTACCAACTAGATGTAGTAAAAAAGGCCGAATTATGACATCACCAGAGATACCCAAGAAAATTTCTCATCCTTACAGTGAAATCTGTTGCAGAGCTAAGCAGTTGTCCTGACAGTCAAGGCAGACACTCAGGTGCTTTTATTAGTACATTAGTCCTGATATATGCAAGTATACAACACCTCCCTTGAGATCACAAATTTGCAAGCACATCACTAATTCACAGAAATAGATTCTTTAAGATTATTTCCTTTATTTCATAAATACATTAGAAGGGGAAAAAAATGTCAGGGAGATTAAAGGAATTCCTTTCCCTATGTGTTATTCAGTTTCATCTTACTTCATTACTGTCATTTTCTCTGTAAAGAAAATACATTCATGGTCTTCTAAATTTTGGTTCAAATTAAATAAATCTCTTTGATCAAATATTGGGGGTTCCCGACCTTGGTAGTTTTACAGAAAGCAGAAAAGCCATTTTCAGATATGAAATGAGAACGAGGATGCCTTACTTCCACTAGGTTTTACATTGGGCAAGATGTCTTTACTCTGCTTGATTCTTCACTGAAGCAGACTTACAAGCCTTCACACTCACACCTGCTCACAGACAAAAAAATGAAGCCAAGAGTTCACCAAGTATCTTAAAGCCATTCAATTTGTACCCAGCTTCAACTGCCAACACATTCCTTCAGCAGAATAAAGACTTTGGAACAAAATCACAGGAAGAATTATAGTCATTTGACAAGTACACAGGAACTGGATAATTTCTTCCAATACTTTTGGTAGTATACTTTATAGGCTAGTACAGCTCAGAAGTGAATGACTTTAGCTTATCCTTTGAACAGCATGAAACTGCTTACAGCAAGGTTCAGTTACTAATTTGCTCATTAATTTGACATGAAGCTTCTCTCTGGGCTTGGGCTTCAAGGTTTCCAGAGACAGATATAACCAAACACCCTTGCATTAACCTTGTGTGTTCTATAATGGAAAATGGCTTATCGAGAAATACACGTGTTCGAGTGAGGCGTCTGCCTCAGTGACCATGCAGCTTTACAACAGCCAGCTTTCTACTGCCTTAATGCACTACACCTCCAGTCCACCAAAACACCTCTGGAATTACAGAGGGAGTGAAAAGCTGCTTTATAGACCAGACTGGAGCTTCATCTGAGAGAGAATAATTTTATGTGTGAAGTAAAGCCAGTATGCACTCCATCCTCATCAGAGAGGTTGTCTGGATTCTAGAATCAGTCTATTAGGAAAAGTCTTTACCCAGTGTAACTTAGAATGACACATTCAGCTTTGCTCTCATGGGAACCAGCTCTTTTAAAAATGGTTTAAGGACACATTTTGATAAAGCAGTCTTTCCAAAGAAAGGTTTTGATGTCACTAAGTTCTGAATATATATTTTTTTTAAAAAGCAGATTTGATTTCTATTTATGCAAGTAATACTACATTTCCCATTAACAGATTATGAACGCTTCAGTCAAAAATAAGCCACATCAGTGTCACCAATAAACTTCTGGCATGTAATATTTCATGTGTTGTGGAGTTACGAGGAAAGATACCTGTACAGTACTGAACATGCTTTTTATTGCTGTTTTTTCTCTTTCTAACAAAATTCTTCATAGGAATAAAACAACAGAATCTAAAGATGTATAACCAAGCTTCCTCAATTGTAATTAAAAATTGAACAAAATGAAAAGATAACCTGACAATCAGTATGTCTTAAAAACACTTAAAATCAATGGTATAACAATTGATGGTTGTCATAAACACCAGATCCACAGAATATAGATAATGCTGTCATACTGATACAATTAACAAAAATTAATACTTAACTATAGTTATTGCTTAATGAATATTATAAACATCTACCTATATGTGTGACATGACACAGATATTTTTGAGTACAGTAGAAATCGTGTTGAAAAGCCTAAACCACTATTTAAACAATACTTACCTACAGGAGTCTCAGGCAAGCTCTAACTTGAATCACTACTTACTATAAAGATGTAATAGTCACAGATTAAATTCTGTAATTTCTGGCTGAAATAAAATGAGACCAGTGCTACAGTTATGTTATTGGCCACATTTCAGAGGACATCTGAGGTTGTCTCTGGTCATCTGCAGCCCATACTATGTATTAAGAAACCAAGGAGACCTATTATAGTCCAAGCTTTCAGAGAGGCCTCTAATATTTTCAAGGTGAACAAACAATTCTACACACATTTTATGACCACTAACTCATACATAACATTGGTGTTAGAGATTACATTGAAGAAAAACATACATAAATACATCCCACAGAGGGGAGTTATATCAGATGCCCAAACAAATATGTATGGTATACACAGACACATTAGGAAAGGCCTTAACAACACATTTAGCAGAGAATTGTGCTTTATTTGCTAAGATCTAGGAAATATTGGTTTTATTCTGTAGTGGCTGTTCTCCATCGCTAAATCTATTTTCTATGTTTGCAGCTACACACAGCATCACACATTATTTATCAGTATTAACTATCTTACTGTCATGCAGTTTAAGATTACAGTGTCTATACTGGAAAAGACAGGGTGGGTTACAAAATGGAGTTATAACGTTAGACAGCAGGGCTCAAAACTCAAAGGCAATAATAATACTTTTATATTACATGATTCTGTGATCAAATTTAATTTAAAGAGATAAAAGTCATTGTGGCAGCATAAAATTTGGTAGGATAACTCAGGAGTGACCAGATTTTACATGACCATGTATCCACCTCTTTTGGGGGGTTTTTTGAGCCGTGCAAGTTGAAGGGTCATGAACACACAGGGTATCAAAACAGACAGGTTAGACTCAGTGGCAACATGAAACATTTGGGATCAAGTGAATAAAAGACAGAATCACATACCCATTTTTCCACATCAACTAGCTGTAGAAAGAAAAAGCAAGAAATCAGTAAATCTCTTTCCTTAAATACAGCATACCAAAGTCTATTTTGAAGTTAACATTTCATATTTTCAGAAGTGTATCTAGTATGAAAGAAAAAGTATTCTATTCTATAGCTTCTAGTAATGAAGATATTCTCCTGGCATCTTCTCTTTAAAATGCCATTACCTCACTTTCTGTCTTTATTTTGTGGAAAGCACTTCAAATTCTAGAAGCCAAAAATGTCCATCTAAAACCAGATAACAGGCAGCAAAGGAAGACTGATACTGAATTATTTCCACACTGTATTCAGTACCAACCAGTTAAAAATGTAGAACACAGTATCCTACAAATTGTATCCCCATTTCCTCTTGAGTAAAGCTCTGCCATTAGCAAACATCATTCACTTGAAAAGGTTTCATTGCTGCTATTCATGGTTTGCCATTTTAAAGAATGCCACCAGTATTAAAGTTAAAATGGGGGGTGCCTGTCAAACCCTGACCCTACAACCTACAGCATATGAGAATATCTAGCATAAGAACAGAGAACAGCACATAAAAATGTCATCCATTTCTTCTATGGGGAAAGGGAGAAAAACTCCAAAAGCTTAAGGTTTTATATTAACAAAACTGTTTCAGGACTCAGTAAAAAAACAGATTTTAAATTACTCTTACTAAAAAGTCTTTGGACTACCTTATAGTCTTAGAAAGGATTGAGAATATCTATTGGAACACATTTCAGCTACCACAACAATTAGTATGCCACTATTAAATACTATTAAATACTTAGTCAGCACTGAGAGCACTATGTCTGAAGTAGACTGGTCTCTGGACTTTGCACTGCAGAATGTCATGCCTTCAGTGGTTTTACTGCAGGCACATAATTGACCTTTTGTTAGCAGATGCCACATAAAAGTTTAATAATTTAAGATAGCTTAGTGTAAAGCAGGGGCGATTTTCAAAACCAGTAATATCTGGGTGTCAACCTGCTTGTGAAATTACTGCAATAAAATGCAATGTATTTAGTTCTCATTTGTTAAAATAGCTCCATTAAAGGTAAACTTTCTCACTTTCAATATACATTTCAATTAAAAAGCAGCTTTATGTTTTTATTGAGTGCTGCTAGTACACAAAATTCTGATTTGCCTCTATTTATTTTTTAGCAATCTTTAATATAACTTTTGTTATCAACAGCTGTAAAAACACCTCCTCAAAAACAGCTAAATGTTTTAAAACAGATACAAGGTAAGAAATTATTTGATAAGATGTTGCCAAGTTATAAAAGTAAGCAACGACTTAAATCTAAATGCAATTACACTGCCTTAAAAGAAAAGGAGTAAGAAATAGCCAAGTTAGATTTATGTACAAGTATTTCTTTTATTACCTTGCCTTTGATACATCTTTTGCTTTGTTAAAATTGTATATGCTCTGAAAACAGCACCGCAGGCAATTTGCCTGTGTGACAATGCTAGAAAGAGGTGATCATGCTTTATTGCCTTGCTCTGAGAAGAAATTGCTACTCCAAAGTGTAAGGGAACAAGGCAACCTCAACTGTCATCAGAGAACCCACTCAAAGCTCAACAGCCATTATCAGTTTTACAATTAATTGCCTTATAATTGCTGAATTGTCCATTTATTTTATTTTAATGGACACGTTAGCTTCATGAGTCATGTGCAATATTTTCCAAGTATTTATCCCCTGCACACACTAATTCTGCATTGATATACTCTTGCTTAAATAGAATGTCTCTCAGGACAGCCACTTGAACAGTGCATGTACACTTGTCAAACCATACAGTTTGACACCTACACTGGAAAGGCTATGGATTTATCCAAAGAGATCTGATTCTGAAAGCATGGTACAGTGCACAGCACAATAAGATCTTCTATTCTTAGTTACAGTTCTATTTCATGGGCCTTCTGCTGTGAGCTTTGTCAGAGCCCTCCCAGGTCCTGCTGTGCTCCTGCTTCATCTGTGGGAGTTCTTTGAGTGACTCAAGCCACAAGACGACATTTCTTTCTTACAGACCACTTTGTCACAAGTTCTAAAACTTGTTTGTGCAACATATTGAGATAAAATTTTGTCTGCTTTTGGAACCTATTCTGGAAGACTTATGATCTGGACATTTAGCATCCCATTCAGGGGAGGAAAAAGGCATAAGCATGATGGAATATTACATTTACTCATCTGGAAATTTCTAGGAACACAGACTAGGTAAAGCTAAAAATAAATAAGATTACTCATATCCAAGAGTAATTGTCCTAATGCAGGCAAAAAATGTAAAGCTCACATAAAGAGAAATGAAAGAAATGCCTCAGTCTAGAGCATGTATCTAAGATCTAAGCTATGATTCAGAAAACAGGCAAGCAAATGCTTCACAGCACATCTAAATACAGATTCTGTTTCACATTGACACCTCCACCTTTTGTCTGTCTTCAAGACTAGAAGCCACAGGAACGCTTTTCCCATGGATTTCTCACCACCCATCAAAATTCAGGAAACAATAAGATTCAAAGTTTCTGTTGTTACATATGCATTAGTTATTAATCCAAGGGGAGAACTGAAAAAAAAAATTAAAACCTAACAAAACATAACAAACAAAGAATCCACATACACACCAGAAACTGAACAAACAAACAGAGAAAATCACAAACAAGCAAACAAATTCTAACATTCTCTTCTACCAGACCACATTTTGTTACCTCTCTTTTTTGGAGTGCTTAATGTTCCTTGGACTTGAAATTACCTGTTTTTACCATAATTACTAAACTCAGGTTTTGCCGAGTTGCTCACCATTACGAGGTGTAGATTTTTCAACTGGTCTAGGAAGGTTTAAAGTTCAGGAAGGGTTGGGGACATGGTAGGCAGGGACTGGCAGACACTTCCTGAGTTCCCTCTCACTGTGGCATCTCACAGTAACTGCTTCTTTTCAAACATACATTATGTTAAACACAGTCCAAAAGAACAGTATAATCATTTCTTTCATAAAGCACAGGAATTTTTGCTTTGTCACCAAAAAAAACCTCCCAAAACCCCAATATAGATCCCTGGAATTCAATAACTTTTCTTCATCCACCTAATTTACTACTTTACACATGCAAAGACTGCAAAGTAAGCTACTTTAAGCTATGAAAACAACCTCCCATTCCTAATTCTGGCTTCTGTATTCTGTTTTCCTTCATCTTCTTGAGCAGCACACAAAAACACTAAGGAATTTTATTTCACAGTGTGTAGGAGAACCTCAGCTGACTCTGGCTAATCACATTCTCTACAACTATTTATGAGAATTGCTATGATACTTATAATATATTGCCATGATCCACAGATGAGATTATGATTGAAATCTCAATGAAGAAATGTATAACATCCACTAGCAGATGTTATATGTTCCCCTACAATTAAATTCATTTTTCTGAACCAAACTGTTAAAATTTGCTTTTTTTAATTCATTTCACTGTTATAGAAACTGAGAACATATAGCAAAATCTTTGTCTAAAACTTTAATAAAGATAAGCAAGGTGAGAATAAGCAGAACTGAACTAGATTCCAAATTGAATTGTATTCTTTACTTCTATTACAACATTTAATTAGCTTCACAGACACCCTGACTTCCTGAATTTAATACTTAACAAGTTAATTGATGATACACCTTCTCTTTCAGCCCAGGATTGTCTGCCAGTGCAGACTTTTGTCTTCAGTCCTTCAAGAGCTGTGCTTTCATGTCTATTTGATTTAACCCCTTCTCTGAGTGCAACTTAGATCAGAAAATGTTACTGAGTAGAAACAAAGTCACTTCTCTTCCCCCAGCATCATTTTTTACTGTCCATCATCCCAGAAAGGAAACTTTGAGCACAACAGCACTCCAAAGGTCATGGTAAGGCCAGAAAAAGACTTGCTGCTATCTACCTACAAAATAGGAAACTTGTCTAGGATAATGAAAACGTTTACTTTCATGCCATACATCCTCATCCCAAACACGGTGCACACACTAAATAAGAGCCCATGTGCCAGGCCAGAAGTATTTGCATGTCACAATTCTGTGATTTGAATTAGACAATGATTTTATTCCTGTCCTTGCTTGACCCTGAGGATCAGCAGAGCAAAAAAACACTGTGCCTGCCATTCTTGATCTTTTCCAGTACTTGCAGTTGATCAAAGCTCAGCTGATCAAAGCCAAGCCGTATTCTTTTTGTGCCTTATTTGAAATGGCCTGCTAACAATCACTTCTGATGCTAAATAAGGTGCACTGAGGAGAAAATGACAGTATGTGGCTCTCTATAAAAGCTCCATGCTTTTTTTCCCAGCGTTTTACTTCCTGTTCCTATTTGCAGTATGGCATCTCTAAAACAGTTGTGAGTAGCCAGCATTTTAAGTAGAATAAGGCTCAAAATTATCTCATCTTTTCATGAAGTTTTCCAACTGGTAGCAATGTAAATGTCCATCTACATGATACAAAACCCCACACTGCATTAAACACTTCCCTCTTCCTTCGGTCAATTTCTTTCTTTGCAGTAAGCAGCACTCAAGTCATGCAAACTCAAAAGTTTGGGACGGCAGACCTCGCAGTAAGTACAGGCTAACGTTGTTGGACATAGCAACTCTGTCCCTCTTTATGACACACCACCACCTGATAGACTTACCTAAAGAATTTCTTAAGAAAATTACTGCATTTTGTTATTTCAGCCATTTATGACTGGTACATGTACACAATCCTTAGACTAATGAAAAGCTCAAAGTATAGAAATAAGAAGCTATAACTTGGCCTTTTTACTCAAAAGTTTGATTAAGAAAATTTCTGGTCAGTACTAAGAAACTAAACCAGCTCTGGTTTGTTATATCAAGGAACCTCTGGTTCATTTCTGACTCTTCCTTCCTACACGTGGGGGTTCTCTGGCAACCCTGAAAACATTTTCAGCCTGTCATATTCACAGCTGCTGTTAGCCTTCAAATAGGTTATTAACTAGACTACTGTAGTGAATCAGAGAGCTTAAATTGTCAAGAGTGCTTTTAACTGCCAATCTTCATAATTTTTTTTAAGGAAGTACCTTGGTAACTTGGCTTATTCATTAACATACAGAACACTTATTAAAAGAAATGGGAGGTGTTACCTCTTTCTACCGGCATGAGAGATGAAATTACTTTCACCCTCCTCCCATGCTGAGAAAATGACAAAGCTGCCAGCTCTCTGTGTTATCTTGCTGCTTACTAATACCAAGTAATTAATGAATTCAGAGTTCCACAGTTGGAGACAGGTGATTTGAATATTCAAAAATCCACCAGCTACACTTGCATTCCTATCCCAAAATGGCTCCATTCTCTCTTAGAAGCACAAGAAAGCTTTTCAGCTCTTGTGCTCAGAAAACACGCATTTTCCCTATCCCTTAAACACAGAAGGATAATTATACATACAAGACACTTGCATGTGATGATTCCTTCACACAGCCCTTCAGATCAGAGGATAAGGGCTTCATTTTAATCCACAGCAAAGATTATCCCACACATGAAATTAGACAGCAGTTTGCTGGTCAGTGGCACAGAAAACAGATTTTAATAAAACAAGGCACCAGGAGGAGTGATTAATCAGCCATGACTGGATGATTAGATGGGAGTTAATAAGCTTATGATGCAATTTAGCTAGAACGTTGCCTAACTGATGGGTATCTTGCAGATAGCATTTTTCTGACAAATGAAGTTGTCAACTATTGGAGTAGAAGTTGTGAAATTAAATTTTTTCATATTACAGAAACACTTCAGCTTTGAATTCACACACGTGTGCAACCAAATGCTTTCACTCTCCTAATAAGGTCTGACGTAGATTTATGAGTGCAGAAGTCGGAAAAACTCTTAGTCTTAATTACAGTGCTTTACCACAATATTACTGAGACTTTTAAATAAAAGATATTTGATAGCTATTTTCTCATGTTGTCCATGAGTTATTTCTGTATCCATTTCAGTGCTTCTCCCACTTAATTGGATCTTTTAAATAAAAGAAGGGAAAGGGAGGGCAAGGCAAAGATTGTGATGTTTGGAAGAAAATACAGACATTTTAGAATGTTACTAACGAAGGAGAGAAAAGACTGATACTAGTGTCAGTAGGTAGGCAGCATACTAGTTCTGTAATCAGTTCTGCTCCAAAGTTAGGATCTCCTGTTAGTAACAGGAATGAAACAAAAATCAGCCTCACAAGATGTGCAAAAATATGCAGGAGATCTAAAAGTAACAGCATAAATAAAGGAAATAAAAGTGATCAAAATCGATTAACAAAAAAAAGAAAAAATTTATATCCATGCTAAAGAAACAGATACCTGTTTATATCAGAAAGATAATTAACTCAATAGTGGTCTATTTATTTGGTTACACCAAGCTGCAGAACAAATGAAGCTTTTGGCTAAGCACTTCCTCACAAATTGAAGTCTTCACTTAGATATGAGTGAATGTTATGTGTTTGCATCCCTCTCTTTAATAATCATTTTCACAATGCCATTTTCAAGAAGCTCTTTCCAAATTCCAACTACAGTAGAGTTTCCTCATATTTGGCTTTCTGAATCAGACTTCTTGATTAGTCCAGTCTTGCTCTCAGTTTGAAGTGATCCAATAAGCCAAAAGAAAAACAAAACTGATGGAAATGAAAAATCCACCCAGAATTAGGAAGCAAAACAAAGGAAATTTCCCTTTATGAAATACAGTTAAACCATAAAAAGGAGATGGTTGAGAACCAAAATTTCCTGCTTTAAATACAAGCAGAATAAGCATGTAAGAAAGAATTTAGAAAATGCTTTCTAGTCTGCTATATTTAAACCAACAGCTATATTTGTAGCTTTTGAATCCTCAAGAGATTTCTATGTCAAGTTACATGGAAAGCCCCTAAATACTATCCTATCCTATTCACAAAAGGTTACAAAGAGCGGCCTTAGCAAAAGACATTGCGAATAAGATGCTAAGGTGGAAAAAAAGCAAGAGTGAGAATAAGATGAGAGAAAGATGTTTTAGCATCAAATTTAGCACAAAATTTTTGTACTTCACTGATAAACTATATCAAGCAGAAATGATCAGTTTTAACCATGAAGATCCAAAATCAGTTTATTTCATTATTCTCTTGCTTCAGCTTTTAGATCCTTATGTTAAGTCATCATTTTTCTTTACTTTTTTACATCAAACTAATAAAATCTTGAAGTCATCTATGAAAATGATTAGAATTTCACTGGGAAAAGTTGGGAAAGTTACTGGAATTTCAAAAGAAATCACAGTAGAAAGCTTATTGCATGTGCTGTTTCTTCTCTCAGCCCATGCCACGGCATACACAGAGTTGAGAAAGGACTCAGCAAACTGGGTAGGGTCAGACATCTGGGCTACAAAAAGTCTCAAAACTCAGCAAGTCTGTGTTTTTCCACACAAAGGTCTCAGTTCCCTAAAAATGTTTTATTTTATACTCAGCAGCATCTTGGAATACTCAGAGAGTCACAAGAAGCACTGGTGTCTCGTATTGCTTGCGGTAATATCAAAAAAGCAAACAGAAAGAACTGTGGTCTTCTCAGCAGAGGCAAATGCTGGCTGCCTATTATATTCCTCTGAAGATCTCCAAAACCACCAAGCCATTTCTTTTCAACAAATGTTTTGTATTTCCCTAAGTAATGCACCTAAAAAATAGTGACATATGGCTGAGGAAAAAGAGTAAGAAACCCCACCTGAAATTTCTTGGAACAGCCAAAGGATTTAATCAGTTACTGGCATTATTAAAATTTGGGCAAATGCACAAGTTCTTTTGAAGTAGCTAAGCTATACCCAGTAAATCACTTATATTCTAACAAACAAACACCACCCGGAAATGGAATTTTATAGGAAGAATAAAATGCATGAATACCCAGATAAATAAAATAGTTTGTTGCCAAAGGACCTACATATACACTAGACTATGTCAATTTACCACATTAAATGATCACCACTAAGAAAAAACAGGATTTCCAAATTTGTCACTTTCCTTCTGCTATTTGCATTTCATTACCTTCTGACTCATCCCAATATTTTTTAAAATAGAAACATCTTTCCAAAAAAGTGAGCGTTCTACATATTTGTCAACAGA
Source organism: Pycnonotus jocosus (assembly GCA_013400435.1). Classification (NCBI taxonomy): domain Eukaryota; kingdom Metazoa; phylum Chordata; class Aves; order Passeriformes; family Pycnonotidae; genus Pycnonotus; species Pycnonotus jocosus. Next base: position 68,360 of record VWYP01032737.1, on the reverse strand, counting down.
CTGTCAGCTATCCAAGGCTGCTTCAGGAGTGGAAGCTGCATGTACCACCATAATTATAAGCACATTCCACTCCATCAGCAGTATATGCAGAAACAAGCATTAACTACAAAAAGCACATACAACAATACAGGACTCCCCAAACTGAAGCAGGTGACAACAGCCAACATAATTAGAACACAGGTTTACTAGCAGAAGCCTGAATAATACCCTTTGTTCTTGTCAAGTTTCTTTTCTTTATTCTGCTTACTTGAAGTACATTATTTCCATAAAGAAAAATAAGGCTTGAGCTTTCACCCCTATCACATAAAAAAGGAAATCAATGCCTCATCTGTTTATACACAGAAGGAATGACTAGTATTTAAAAGACTAAAGGGCAGCTAACTGCTGAACTACGTTTAGAAAATGCTAAAAAGCCTAGGCAGAAAGGAGAAATTGCAGGGGAAAGGGAGGACAATCTTCAGAGCTCAGCAACTACCATGTTTGTCAAAAAAAGATTTATAGATCAAGACAAAAAACCTAACAATGTGGGGATAATACCTCCCCTTCTCACTTACCATGTTGACAGTACTGTAAAGCACAGCTTTCAATTTTCACTTGAAATATGAGGGACAGGTGCACAGAAAGAGGTCAGGAAGAGTCACGGAGAGCATATTCCCTGTTTTTAAACATAAATGTGTGCGTGTGTGTTTGTATATACATGCATATTTAATCAGGCATGCTTTTGAAGAGGAAGAAGTCAATCCAGATCGCCTGCAGGAACACAGCAGGAGCCTTAACTGGTACTGAGATCCTGCAAACACTCCAAAATGGATCCTGCTGGCGTGGGACCCACACCCCACCACAGAGCCCAGAGGCAGCTCAGCAGGTTGGCTGCACAGGCTGTTGCAGGCAGGGGCAGCTCCCTTCCCTGTCCCAGAGCCTGCACTCCTGACCAACCCTTGAAGGAACAAGGCTCTGCTCACAAGACTCACCACTCAAACACGACAAAACTAGAATTCATATTTGGGAAAAGCTGAGTGATCCTAACACACACTGAAGCAAGCTCATGGTGTATAGGTAGATGATCCTACCACTCAAAAAAGGTGAGTCAGTGCCCCTGTGAAGAGCAGGGGTTCACTGCTCACTCAGGGGGTTGTCTGCTGAGGTCCCAGAGCCAGCTACAAATAAGGCACCCGGAGAGCAGGCACAGAATCCCACCTCTGCCTACAGAGCTGCTCCCCATTCTCATCCTCTCTGTTTACCTAAACACCCCTGCTCTAAAACCCCTCTACTACTTTCACTTTTCTCCCCTCCACCCCCACTCAAGAGTTCTTACCATCACAATAAGTAATTAAAAAATGGTGATTCTCTATGATAAGAGAGAATCAAAACCTAGGTATGTTAACTTCAGACCCGAAACAGTGAAGCTCTCAAACTACACTAGTAGTTACTGTACTACTGTACTTAATCACAAACTACTACAAACTACTACTTAATCACAAGACCGACACACTCACCTGCTTGGAAGGCTCATTTCATTACAGTCATTGAAACAAACCATTTGATGACTCTCCAGCAAAACATTACAAAACCAGAAAACACCTTGGTGAATCAACACTACCAGAGTCACCAAGGAATAGCTGGGCATCAAAAGAAGTAATTTCTCCCTAGACAAATAGTTGCTCCAGAGAGAGGTGAAATATTATCTGTTCTCACTAAACCTATTATTTTTACTAAGATATCATAGATTTGCTCAGTGTTGTAGTTACCATGGATTCAAAATTCTTATTGCCCTGCGGAGATGCAACTACAGACATGCAGATGAATCCTCAGACATAACATTCCTATTCAGACCTGCTCAGCAACAGAGTTTATTGACAGCCACCAAGAAGTCCTGCATGTTTGTCAGCAACTCTCACAGACACAGTACAAAAGCAATACAGAGATCAACCCACTCCCCAGACTCCTTCCCATTTCCTGTTCAAGGCAGGAATCCAGTCTGTTCAGTCTCACTACGCCAGTTCCATCTCTTTTAATGCTACCCTTGCTGGTGGTGTTCAAGTGTTACCCCTTTGGGGAGGACCATTCACATCTAAACTTAAACAATATGGAAGTTGATGATGCATACAGAGCATCATCAGAATCAAAAGCACCCCAAGGTGCTGAACCTTGCAGGATAAGGAGAGTTAGGAACAAACCTGCATTACAAAAATCTTGACTGAATTTGAATATTAGAGTGGTTTGTTGTTTTCTTTAATTACTACAGAAGGTATTGGTAACTCCTGGAGGTTGAGCACACTGAGCACATTTCAAGAGGGAAAATCCCATGTGTAATCTTCCAGCTCCAGATGCTGAGATCCTATGGAGCTCTCTGATAGGAGACTAGTCTTTTGCTACACAGTACTGCAGACACAATTAACATTTTCCACACTGCCAGCCTCTGTAGCACTGCTATACATTTCCTTCACTGATAACATTTTCCACTACTCACCAAAATATTCTTTAAATTTCCTATTATAAATCACTGAGTTGAAAAAAAGGATCCTATGCTAACTTTTACAAAAAAAAATTAACAAAACTAGGGAAACAGAAAAACATCACTGTTTTATGATGCAGCCTTTCACATGCCCATAACCTTCTCAACATCAAATATGCCTCATGCAATACATAGATGAGAGGGTGGTCGCTCACTATTTTGTTTCATTCCAGCTTGTTGCACAACCATTATAATAAAACTTGATAAAAAAAACTTTTCTAAAGACAAAACAATTAAATGCTATCCATTATATGACATTCACTACCATAAAGCTAACCTAACAAACATCAATTCAATTTTCACAATACCCCAGATGACAATCAATATCAATAGATAAATAAATCTATCAATAGATTTAAAGAATCCACTAAAAGCAAAGTACTACACAAAGCAGGGAGGTTAGTGTAAGATGCCTAGGACCCAATTTCTAACATTATTTTGTGTGTATCTTTCATCAGCTACGGTCCTCAAAATGTGCATAAATTAGTCCTGAGGTACGAAGACAAACAAAATCAGAAAAAAAAAAAAGAGTCGCTGAGCTTATTGATTTCAACTGCTTATCTACACTGGCCTGGTTTAAAAACTCAGCGTGTTACTAGCTTTGTCGAGACATCTGGTAGCATTAAGAAAATGAGTGGTTTAGGAGACTATTGCAGCTTTACATAGGATTGAGCAGCAAAACTGAGACTCTTCAACATTCTAGAATGTGAGGATTTGGTGGGATTTATCTTTTCATCATTTGGCATAANCAATTTCGCTATGCTTAAATTTCATTAAAAATCCCCAAGTTCTTCCAGGACCTAACAGGGAATCTTTACTGAAAAGCACCAGTATGCTGCCCAACTTTATTTTAACAAGCTATAGCTCATAGATGGCACAGGGATAATACTTATAGAATTTACAGGTAAAAGCCATAAAAACAACCAATCCCATTCTTTTTTCATCCAAGGTAAAATGCCACACACAGTACACCTTGAGTTCCTTATTCTAACCTCTCTGTCAGTGTTTCCCAGCTGTCCTCATGGCAGCTCAATACATAAAAGTGCCAGTTTCAGTGACTTCTACATTGCTTATATTCTATCAGCATCTTTTTGTTCAACTATTCTGTTTGTTTCCTAGGACCACATGGAATCTGAACCAAATTTTGCTTTAATCCTCACTTTTCCATTCTGCTTTAATGGTAGAATTGAATTGGCTACAGTTCTCCCCTAAGTTCAACTGCAACAGTGCCTGAGTACTCCAAGAACATCATTCCACAATCAATTTTTTCCTTCCACAACCAATGTTCTTCTTCAGACGGGTTAGGAGAGCACTCAAAAGTTTCAAACAGAAAGAGGTCTGCTTCCAGCTCTGAACCTCCAACTCTCTGGAAGGCCAGCCCTCAAGAGCTGATAGTGGCATGGACAGAGTTTCACATCTTCCTTACCAACCAGGCGGATAGGCTAGAGCTTCCAAGCACAACAAATCTTCATGGCATACAGTATTAGAATAACACAGAGGCTGGGCAAATAAATATTGAGGAAAATGCAGCAAACTGCACACTGAAGTGTTCAGTAGATAATATAGCAACTAAGATCAACTTTCAGGAATCTAAAAAGGGATTTAACCCTTCATTTCATTTTGCCTAAAAGTAAATAAATTTCACAAGCATACTAAGGCAACTGAGAGCAATTTTTCCCCCTGTATAATGAAGTTGAGAAAGACAAATAGCAAAAAAACCCTGCAAGTTTTCTCAGAAAGAAAAACAAACAAATACAGTATGATTTTCTGAATAAGCACTTAAAATTATTTCAATATAAATTCTAGAGTCCTACACTCTCCTGATTTATTCTAGTTCCTAGTTTATTATGTCATTCAAAACAGAAATTGTAACTACTTATACATTCATCTTCTTGCTACAGGTGATATGCGAAGAAATCCTTACTTATTTCACTACTACATTTTTTCTAGCAAGCAATCAAAAAGCCGGCACTTGAAGTGAAAGGACACAAAAGCAGCTGAAAGAAATCCATTGGGTTCCATTGAGGATAAGTGAGTTCGGTGCATCTGTCCTGCTGGAGTCATTAAAACACAATTCCAAAGGAAACACATTACACTCCAAGTGCAGATGATTTTACTAGCGAGCACTTCATGTAGCATGAAGCCTAGCCATTAGCAAAGGAATTGAATGTTCCATACACTTCACTGATAACACTGGAAAAAAACCCAAAAACCAACAAACAAAAAAACCTGCAGAAGTCTCATACTCCTATATACCCCAGAAGAAAAAAGCACATGCATACACCTCGTGTTGGCAGAACAAAGCACAGATCAAGAAACAGCAGCTCCAGAAGCTCTCACCAGAATAGGTGTCTTACTCTATACCCTCCCAATGATGGGAGATTTTCCTGTGGATGTATGGTACAACAGTAGAATTGGAATGGTTTGGCACTCACCAGTCTTCTGGTAGACCAAAGTGAAGAGAATGCTTTACCACTGCTGACAAAAACTAAGCTGCTGTAAAAGACAATTTATTAATAGAGCTCTCAATGGGATGGTGCAGTTAAGAACAATTCTCTGGGATACAAGGTGCCCCATCCCTACACAGATGTACATCCATACTGGCATGTGAAAGCAAGTCACACACAGCTGTACTTATATATGTCATATATAAATACACACATATGTATATAGTCTATGTATCACGTATGGTATTTAAAAAGTAATCCTGAATCTTCAAATTTCAGTGGTCTCATTTATTACAATTATCACAAAGGACTATAAAAAACATAACAAGGTGGAAAAATAGTACATTATTTATATAATGAGATTGTTGGATATATTTCAAAAAACATGGGCAAAGCAAGTGTAACTCAGAGAATAGCAAGCATTTATTTTTTGTTCCAGCCAACATAGATGATAGATGATTTTGTGCTTGTCCATTTACAGGAAAGTGTCCTTTAAATGCCAAACTCATTTAATTTCCTGTACCTAGTCACTGTGCCCAAAATTGTTTTTTATCTCTTTGAAGTAACAAAAGCGTTAGAATAGAATGAAAGTTCAAACTAGCCCCTTTTTATATAAATACAGAGAGTAGTGGTGTTTGGAATACTCAGATTCTTCCATTAGGAAAAAAAATAAAATTGAATCATAGGAAAAAAACCCTCTGAAATATAGTTCAAATAATAGTTAGGAGCAATGGGCTTTATGAAGATTACCTTATACTTAATTTTAATTTGCACATCCTCTTGGCAAATTTTTATCTTAATACCTATTTTTCATGCAGCATGTTTGCTTGAGGATTATTTAAAAAGAAAAACCTTTCAGACAAAACCTAAATTATTTTTGAACCAACTGAGGCTAAGAAAATACCTGACATTCTTCCATGTCAAGTATGTCTCAATACCCTTTTTTTCTGGATACCCTTTTCTGCTGGGTATATGGCAGGACAGAGTGAAATAATTTTCCTTGTTATAAAAGTTTAGACTGGTAATAGCATACAATGTACAGGTCTGTTATTTAACTTTTATGAAAAACCCATTTAAATCTCAGAACTGAAAGAAGCCACAAAATTATAAATCCCTCCCTTGCACCTGAAACCTGGCAACTTCCTTCCAGCACCTTTTCTCAGTGAAAGAAAGCTGTACAACAGGTGCAATAGCACAAGAGCAGTTGATGGTCATGTGAAGCAGAAAACTTGGCCTTCCTTTCCTTTCAGGGAATATATAAAGTAGATCTCTTTCTCTACCCAATATCCATCACATCTGGAAGAACTATCTAACCCTGTTTCTAATTTTGTTCATATTTTCCAGAAATTGCATAAGTTACTGAATTCAAGAGCACTAATGGATAGATGGCCAGGATTCATTTCCTAAGAAAATTAGGGAAAACTTCCAGGAACTGATTTGATTATGGCATTTAATCACTTCCACAAGAAGCAAGTAGTAGAAGATACAGGTCTTGAATCCAGGAAAGAAAGACGTGATTTTTAAAAATTAAAATGATTTTTAAAAGGAAAAAAAATTCAAACAAACTGCCCAAGAAGATAATCAGAGGAAAAAGAGTCAGAAGCAAAATACAGTTCCAACAGGTTGCAATGACTATTCCTAACCTACTCCAGAAGCTATGGATTCACCTTCTCGAGATCACTCCAACTAATGAGCATTATAGAAATACAAAGCACTTGGGTCCAGAGAAGGTTCACTGGAAATAACAACCAGGTTAAGAATAGATGGCCTGAATGCTTTTTATGGTCTTAAATGCTTTATAAAAACATAAGGACTTCCTTTTCATCTAACATCTGCTTTTCTAATAATAAAAAGCTACACTTAAAAACTGAGCCAAAATGATTACAAAATAATACCTAGGCTGCAGGTCACCCTTGTGTAGGACAGTGCTGCACCTGTAAATCTGCTTGCCTAACACACCACAGCCCAGACTATGCGATGATACTCCTCATTATATAATTATTTACTATTCCCTCTCCACAGGATTTCTCCCTTTTTCCTTATCTATTTCTGGTTTGTTGGGTTTTGTTTCTTTCCTGTGGATGTACTGATGAAAATGGCACATGCTTACAGCACTCCAGACCCCAGCAAAATAAAAAAAATTACCTGTTTCAAATGAAAAGTGCAAATAATGCTACCTAAGCAAATAAACATGGTTGTGGTTTTATTTTTGAAACCAACACCATTCAATCAAGCTATGAATGTCAGTGTTTTAATAAATTGTCAGATCTAAGTATTTTACAGGGAAATGATGAAATCTCAGCACAAAATAACTACTCAATGCCTAGAAGAAACAGAGCACTACACACATTCTTTCTTAGGAAATTTCAGTCGTTTTCCCTTGTTACCTTTGATACTAGCATTTATCTGGTTCAGGAGAGCCAAGTAGGTAAACTCAGATGGATCACTGATCTCACAAAGTATGGAAACTCTCATTTTGGGATTCTTGCACTTAAAAGATATTTATTTCAGAGGTAATCTTGCACATTTAATGCATACTAACTGAGAAGTAGCAGTAAATCCACACAGTTATTAAGTGCACGCAGTTAGTATTTCTTGTGCACAAGAGAGCTGCTTATTATTCTGACTCAAGCCAGCGTGAGATTTTGTTCCTATTACTCAACCATTATGTTACTGCTAACTTACCTGTTATATAACAATACCCATTATATAAACACAGCATTTGAGAGATTACACAACACAAAAGGCAAACCAGCTCAAGGAGACCACTTATAAGCACAGTATTTTAATGATTTCTAACGTAATGAAAAGTAACTAAGGACTGAAAGGACTTCGATTTGTAGGATTCTTTCCACTAGAAAACTGAGGTCACACTGAAACCAGTTTATAGCAATAACTTCTCAAAAAATTGCTGTACTTTCTTCTCCTAAATTAAATTGAACTTTTTTTTTAATTAAAAGAACTGATGCTTCTCCAGTAAGGTAACAGAGCTTCAGGTAAGACAAATTACCTTGTGTCTTAAAACTTATTTTAACAGTTACTTCAAACAAATATGAAGCTGTCTATATCAGTACCTGCCCTATGGAAATACAAATATAAATGGAAAGGCAAAATTTTTGTATTTTTCATAGAAACTACATACAGATAACAAGTGTCAGTTCTATTAATTTATCAGCAAGTACATATTCAGTCATTTTAGTATCATCAGTCTTGACTTTGAGAGACTTACTAAAAAGAAAAATATTGACATCGACAACATGACCTTGTGTTCATCTACAAACCATTATTTTCAAGATCGTTCTCTTTAATATCAGTACATTAACATGCAAGAGGCACAAGCAGATTCCTAATGCCTTTCTACAAAAGCCATCAAAATTTGCAGTAGAAATGTATTTATGATTTACTGAACACTCTTTCTCTGTGTTGTCATAGCTGTATCTCTGTATCTTCTGCTAGTGCTGGCATTTAATAGGTGCTGAGAGCACAGTAAACAGCCAGGAGCCACATAATGACCACACTCAGAACTTTATCTTTCCTGTGCACATCTCAGAAGACCTTTGAGTACAGATTGCTGTAGACCAGTGCAGCTGCCATCAGTGTTATTTAGGCATGAGTGTAAATGTCCAGAACTCTGACCTTCATGGTTATGCACAGAAAATATCACTAATTGTTTCCAAAAAATAGCAGATTGCCACCAAACATGGTATGTCTCATCTTTTCCTACTCACATCTAGTGCAGAAAATAGTCCAGAATGGTGCAAATATTCCGCCTAAGACCCCTACAAAGCTCTCTTAAGTCTTCCTTGTTCCCAGTGAAATACCTAGAAATACATTTTCTAATAATTCTACAGAGAGGTTCGTTCATTCTCCAGTGTTCTCTGGGTGTGGTCTCTGTATTAAAAGCAAATATATAAAAGCAAACACATGGCCCCAGCACTCTGCTAAAGACAGTGCAGCAGAAAATCTGCAAGCTGATGTAATGATTTGAAGAGAAGTTTCCATATTTAATATTTGAAAATTGAATGCTTTTTCATTCAGTGCATTCTGCCCTATAGCGTTACTTTATCCCACGTTCCCCTATACTTCCCTTCAGTTCATGCTCCTGCTCACATCTGTTGGGAATAAATAGAAAGAAAACTGTTGCTCTACTTCACATATGTGGCCATACACAGTTATCACTGTACATACTGGGGTTTGGAGTGTGAATTTTGACATTATGACTGTATGTGTCTGGTTTTTTGATTTTTTTTCCCCCTATGAACTTGCTTGCTCTTGGTTTCATTATTGACGAAGTAAAGGAAGAGGGATTTAGAAGTACTTATCTGCTTACTCTGGTACCATCCCCTCTCTCAGATATCCTTTTCATCCTCTTGGAACAAACTCTCACTGGCAGAACTGACTATTCTATATTAGTTTGGTATCTTGAAGCACCCCCATAAATATCAGAAGCATGCTTACCTCCTGCCAGGTTTCTTGAGACGGACTTAGGGCTAACACCTACTTCTCTTTTGACTCCTATGTCTACAGTCACTCCCTCAAAAGTTTACAGGATTTGAGCTAGAGCATAGCATTCGAAAGGAACACTATAAGGTGTATATGGAACATTCAATTACAGCACAACAAATCAAATTAATTGCACTGCAGGGAACATTAATTACACTACTATGATTTATTTGTAAATAATTATTTGCTAGTCAAAAAATTAATTAGTTCCTATTAGGAATAATAATAATTCTTATAAGATTTCAGTAATTCCTAAAGTCTTCATCTTCCAGACTGCTATTTCTTGTCCACCGAGGCTCAATAATATTTTATCTTCAGCTAAAGGTCTGTTACATATTTTAGCTCAGGGCACACACAACAATTTCATTACTTCCAGACACAACCAGCATACATCCAAGTCATTTTAAGACCTTTTGACAGTCTCACCCAATATAGCCAGGAATGCTCAGAAAGCTTATTTGTTCAGAAGAAGTGATCAAGCTTTATATGACAAATGATGAGATTCTCGAATTAAAACACCCCTGTAAATCTGTACTGACTCGCAGCACATTGAAGTTTACAATTCTGGCAAGCTCCACTGGACACTGGAATTGCTTATAACTTCCAAAATAACAGACCATTCCTGTAGCAAAGGAGGGAAATCCAACACAATTATGCTATAAAGCATGTCACAGTCATGAAACCTGTGGTATTACCACAGGAAAAAAGTACTATTTTGCAAGAGGAAGAAAGGTGAATACTTAATAACTTACCCCTTCTGCCTTTTCTTCCGTGTTAGCCAGCATTTCCTGGAGGGCCCGTACTGACAGAGACTGCTCCAGCACAAAGGTGCAGATGGACAAATCAGGAGGAACATTCTAGGCAAAAGAGAACCATGAGATCACATTAGTAACACATTTGCTGAGTAGCACTTTCCAGTGGCTCTCTATTACCTCTGAGGCTATGAAATCCAGCCCCACACCGGGCTGCAACAGTTAAGTTTCAGCCAGCAAAGGGAAGCAATGCTCTGCTCAGCATGTGCAAGCTGATACCTCGGGTATCAGGGCCCCTCTAAAAAAGAAAGAAACCCAATAAAAGTAGAAACCAACGAATTTCATCAAGTTCAGCAGAGGATCGCCATGAATGTCAGGGCTAGCACAATCACCCTGTGTGTCTGCAGAAAGGAAGAGATTGCAATTCTCCTCAAAAATCTAATGGTGATTACAGGGGAATGGAGGCAGACTCTTCTTGGATGTGCTCCTTAAAAGGCACAAGAGCAAGTTGTACAAAGAAAATTAGAGAATAAAATTGGGAGTGGAAGGGCTCCTAAGCAAAGCAATGATAGGTCTGCTTGGACATTAACACATGAAACTTGTGTGTCAGACATTGTGCTCAGATTGTGAGGAAAACCAAATTCAGCCTTTAGACTATTGATAGTTAGTCAGACCCCATCCTTATCATGAGGGTCAAGCTGAATTTTCATAGCAGAAATACTGGACGCCGAGTATCAAGGCCAAGCCAGCAGCTTCAAAGCCTTGCAGGACACTGCACTTCACCACAGGCTGCTCTAACTGGGATAAAACTGAAGTCTTACAAAAATTATTATTTAACCTGTCATGCTTGAAAAAAAAGTCATTGAACTATTGAAAAGTTAATTTTCCAGACTATCATAAAAATTAATCTAAAATTGAAAGACGTTTGTAATAGCAATGTCTAAGTTACAAAGTAGCAAAGTAAAATTAGATTTTATGTGGGGATCTTTTCTTCTGTTAATAGAATATGCAACTCCTACACACCTTTTCTTGCCTCCAGAAATTCTTTCGTATTCCTTCTCTATTTTTGTGTTAGTTGCATATTTTAGCTTAGGGATACTTTTACTGACTGTTGGAATTCAGGTTTTTTACACCTTGAATGCTTTTGCTGCTAAATCTGTAAAACTGCACATTTACTCAAACTGTGTACAAAATGAAGAGGTAACTTCCAAAAATCATTTTTCCCCTCGAAAGTTAGTTTACTCAGAATACCTCACATTCTTACTAGCTAATTGTACTGCTGTTCACCCCTAATAAATTCAGGTCTATATAATCTATTTAATACATATTAGATTTTTCATTCTTTTCCGGTACCTATATTTTAATGAAATTAATGTAAAAACTGTAATTTAAATTTAAGTTTTAGCCAGATAAAAAAGTTTTAATAGCATCTTCTTTGGCATGGGTTCTGACTGACTTATGCAATGATACTTAGGCATGGAATATTTTTCAGCCAACTCCTTCAGAATCAGGTCTCTAATTATTTGTCAGTGTTGTTGTTACAATTTTGCTTTTGTTGTTAGTCAGACACTACAACTGTCCTTTTCATGCTACGACTTGGCCAACAACCAACCAATTAGATTGCCTTCCAAACATCCTTGCAATGCGAGTACTATCACAAGCCCCTATGTTACAAAGCAGGAAAGAGAGCACTCAAAGATCTCAGCCTGCAAGGTGTTGCTTCAACTCAGTTTATGTAAGGACAGTTTTCCAGTCTAGAAAGCCTCACAGCCTAACAGTGCAGCTCACCCTCCATTCTGCCCAGTGAGGACTGACAAACAAGAATACAAACAAAAGAGAAAAAATGCTCCATGCACTGGGCTCAGAAATGAGCCAAGGCTACCTTTTCTGCATCTGTAAGCCAACAAAGTCTCTCTAACAATATTCTCACTGTTATTACCATTACTTAAAGTAGCTTTTTTGCTGGCAGAGCATGTTTCACACATGCAATTTTAGACATATCAATTTTTTACTATTGAACCTACCTCACACGTTATATACTTTCCAATATTAGCACTCCTGCATCATTTCAAACACTGATCAAACCAACATAATGAGGACACTCCTCCTTCATCCATTTCATTAGCCTTTATGTTCAAGACAGCCATGAGCACTTCCTTTCCTACCCATTAAAACTGAGGTATGAAGTCCCAATGAACATTTTTAGCTATTCTCACTGTAGGTGAGTAAGGCACACTTTTTGCTGCTAGGGAGTAAAAAAAGGAGAACTGTATGAGATCATTTTGCTTTAATTAAATGAAAGAAGTACCATGTTCTTACAGTCTAGCAAAATGTTAGAGCCAGGGGTTTTTCACGAGGCAAAAGGGAGAGCACATTATTTCACCTCATCTTTGTTGCATGAATGCCTGGGTGGCCCTAAGGGAGAAATGTTTTTCCCTTAAGAGCTGAGGAAAGATGCACCTACTGATGCTTGCAGTGAGCATGTGAATTAGACCTTCCTCTCTGGCAGTTCCTCAGCCAGCTCTGCTCTACTGAAGAGCCAACAGGCATGACTGCATCAATCCCAGCACATACAACAACCA
>VWYP01032737.1:20555-45754 GCA_013400435.1 Pycnonotus jocosus | reverse complement strand
CCCTAATTTTTTAACACAAACAAAAAAAACCTCCCAAAACAGTTACATCATATGTGGGTTTGTAAACATTTAAGAGTTTGTTTGCTTTTAACATACATTTAAATAATGAACAAAGTTGCAAACGACGTATTTGACTGGAGAAATTACAAGTAATGTTTTGTTCATTAAATTTACAGTGTTACCTATTTCTAAAACACATTTTCACAAGAAAATCCCAAGTACACAATACATTTAAAGTCTTACAATAAAACTTCATGGGTTCTAAATAACTATTAAGCATTCAGGGTTATCCCCAAAACCAGAGAACTGGCCTATAACAATATCTTATAAAAATACTAAGTAAGCATGAAAGAAATTCTTTCCCATTCATGAATGTACAATTTGAAGACAGGAAGAGCTTTAAATTCATATTGTGTAGCAAATAATGCCTTATTAAGATAAAACTCAATGTGTATCTCTGGCAAAATTAGATTTGATAGAAAACATTTCTTTAAGATAAGAAATAATCCATTCCTGTGTGAATTTAAAACTTCAAACACCTCCAACAAGAGACATCATGAAAAATTAAAACAGTAAGGTTTCATAGATTGGATCTATTATCATTACACTATTTAGTCTATGGTGACCTGCTTGATATCCCACATTTTGTTTCCTTTTAAAAAGTACCTGAGTTGCAGGTGACAGTACAAATACACTAAACTGTATTGTTATGCCAAGTAACAATGCCCACAATTTTCAGCTGATATTAAGCCACATTTCTGTTTCTACTTTACAGCCATGGAGATCTGACAGTGTTTTTAATAGTCCAAATGTTTCACATTCATTTTAAATTATTCACTTTCCATCTCAAGAAATATTTATGTTGGTTTCTGGGACTAAGTGCAAGGATCACAATCAGGTTTAATCAATGTAACTACCACTCTGCATCTAGGCTCAAAATTTATACAATATTTACAAGTATTAAAAACTTAATTTGATATACATAATAAAAATAATATTTAGAAATTTGTAAACCTTACGTTGCATAAACTACATACAATGTTGCAAAGCACACTGTTCTAATTTACAACGCTCCTCTCGAGCATTTTACTGGGAAAGAACAACACACTGAACAAAATCCTGTCTGATCTACACCTGTGAAGGCTTCACCTACCTGTGTCTAATTTATGTATGTCAAGTAGGCCAACTAAAGTGTAAGTATTCATAAATTCTCTTCATTTAAATTATTAAAATCAACAGTTTTAGTCAAAGTCTGCTAAATGGAGTCCTCTGAACATAAGATTACATAAGATTAAGTGCCATCTTTACCATTAAATAGGAATATTCATTTTGGCAACATGACACAAAAGCAATTTAAAAATGAGCCTGGAGGTGCAGCTACAAAGCTCCGACAAAATCTTTGACTTATTTTAAAAGGATGAAGTGGAAACACATGTACAGAAATGAACCACAGCAATTTCATTTAAAAAAATCCAATCAACCACCTTACTAAATGGCATATTTAAAGAATGATTCAATGTAAACACAAGCAAACAACACTGATCTAATTTCTCAGAGTGAATCAATTTTTTAAAAACTCACTATTTTATTATGTCAGTAACTACTCAAAAAGCATCTACTTGCATCCATATATTAATGGACACCACGTGATTTTTTTATCTATTTGGGTTTACACAATCAAAAACTGCACAAGGCAGATACTGTTTCTCAGCTGTCAGAGAGTTTCAGACTCAGTCTCTCTGGAGACAGACTATTTGTCTTGGCCACTGGGAATATGTTTGCTGTAAAGGACAAAAATGAAGGCAACCCTTGCCTTCAGATTTACGCTCCAAAAGACAAACAGAGAAAAGAGTTTCCCTCCCAGAGGCAATCAAAGTACAGGAGTTCAGGCCATTGTCCCATCACTCAGACATCCTTCTCCAGACACATACATACAGAATTTGACTGCTGGCATGGAAACAGCTTGCATAAATACTAAAGAATCACACTTTCACATAGCCTTGTCTGTGCCAGGTATAATCTCCAGTCCTCTACCGCAGTTCTCCCCTTCCCTTTAAGCATAGCCACCTGTCCAGCTCCTGCCAATTCATTTGACCCAAAAAAAGGGCAAAGATAAAAATCAAATAATTTGTATTTATCAGCACAAGAAACAGTATGTCAGTCTTACCACCAGGCTTTTTTTTCTACCCCCTCACACAACAGTAGCATCTAGGGGCCAACAAACAACAGAGCAGAATTCCCAATGGAGTCAGAATTCCCAATCAATTGGCCTACACCAGACCAGCACCAAATCTGAAGAACCTTTCTGCTCCGACACAGAAGAGACTCTTCAAAAGCAAAATGGAAAATAAGTTATCAAAGTCTTACTTTCCTGTGAAATATCTCCTTAACTTTACAAATAGAATTATTATCACTTTCTGGACTCTGCTCTCAGCACGGTAACTTACATGTAAAAAGATCAAACCATAGGATCACACACTACACTGCCTTCTTCAAGAAGTTGAAGGAGAAAAAAAAAACCCAAAACCAAAAACCAACTTGAGATGCCTTTTTAGACCTTCAAAAACCTTCATTATGTTATCCTCCCCTCTCTCAAGTCCAAATTACAGAGACTTCAAGAGGGAAAAAAACCTCACACATAGTTTTTATCAGTACTTTTTAATGATGTAAAGTAGTTCCATACCTCAGGGCATAATGCAATTAATATGAGTTTATCACCTGCCATAAACACAGGAAAAAACCCCAAACCCTTATGCCATTTAGAAAAGCATAACTCAGCTTTCAGTGTTCTGCTGTGCAGTGCTTCGCAATGGATCAACACTATCTTTGTGACTGACCCAGACCTGAGTATTTTTCATTCTGCACTACGGACAAGAATAGTTTTCAGAAGCTGTTAAAACATAGCTCCACCTTATTTGTTTTTCAGCAATCCATGCATTATTTAAATCTAAAGAAAGATAACTTCACTAGCAGACAAAAAAATCTTTTAATGAATAAACTTCTTCATATCACCAATCTTTTTATATATAGAAAGCAACAAATACCATTCAAATGTAAAGAAACACATCTCACTAATCTTGAGATACATTAATCAATCTTAATTTTGGTTTTGATAAAAAGGATGGTCTTCCACACAAGGAATAAATTTAAATGTACAGCAAACAATGATGAAACAAATTTACCTATAGATGATTTTCAAAAAGGTTGTTTACAGGTCTGCTGAAGTAGAGTTAATTTTCTTCCCAGTGGCTGGTAGGGGCTGTGTTTTGGATTTGTGCTGAACATAGGGTTGATAATATCGAGATCTTTTTGTCAGTCTTGCTGAACAGGGCTTGTGTTGCAGCAGCCTTCTTGTTAGAGGGTAGAAATGAGACAAGACACAGACTTCTTGTTTACCACAGCATGAAAAGGGTCCTGGTTTGTTCCTCTTTACAGCTCAGCCATCCTGACTCCAACTATTCACTGACTCTGGCTGCTGCAAGCTCCTACTGTAGGCTTCCCTTGCAGCCTCTGACTGCTGGTTATTCCCTGCTAAACTGTGACTGCAGGTATTGGTTTGCAGACTCTGACTGCAGGCTTTTACCCAGCTAGACTGGGACTGCAGGTTCCAACAACAGGCTCTA
Source organism: Pycnonotus jocosus (assembly GCA_013400435.1). Classification (NCBI taxonomy): domain Eukaryota; kingdom Metazoa; phylum Chordata; class Aves; order Passeriformes; family Pycnonotidae; genus Pycnonotus; species Pycnonotus jocosus. Next base: position 42,131 of record VWYP01032737.1, on the reverse strand, counting down.
ATTGCAGACCCAGATTGACCTCACAGCAGGGATTCTCTCTCACCAGGATCCTTCTTTTTCACGATTATCCTCCTTCAATGCTCCTCCATGATGATCCCTTTCATCAGCTAACCCACTCCCTTTTATCACACTTACCTTTATTGGCTACAGCTGTGACTCATCCGGGGCAAGGCTGTTTTGGGTAAGGAACACAGCTGTTACATTCCCTTCTCCTGTAGGCTTGCACAGAGCCAAGGCCTTTTCTGCTTCATCCCTATTACACTCCTGATTCTCTCTCTGATCCCACTGGAGGAGTGCACAAGCAGATGTGAGGGGCTTGGTTTCTGGCTGGGGTTAAACCATGACAATGAGACTTTTGCCTTTTTTTTCTGGCAGCCATCCCTTATTTTCTTCTTCATAAACAATTAAAATAAAAATTCATGCTATAGATTTGACAAAACTTGCTGAAGAAGTAAATGCATGAGATAAGGGAAGTAAGCATTTGAAATTTTATCTTCAGCACATCTTCTGTGGGTTTTGTTATTCTTGCTGCTGCAACTTTTTCCATGTTAAAAATTTTGGTGGTTTATAAATTGTTATATACAAGACACTTGCAACCTATTCCTAGATCAAGATCTGTTTGAGACAGGTTTGCATTGAAATTGGTAGAAATTGAAATAGAAATATTATTACACCTCTACAGATGAGGTAGTCATGCATTTATCTTGGGCAAGCATGTGTGTTTCACATTCAAGACTGTCTCCTATTAATACAATTGCATATAATGTGGACCTGATGTCTTGCTTATCTGTTATCTTGCTCTTCAAGATATGGGGTGTGTTTGAGCAATTTGCACCTTGCACTCAGTCAAGACCTTTTTTGGTCCTCAAGTCCCTCCACCAGCAAGCAGGCTGGAGGTGACAAGGAGCTGTGAGGGGACACAGCCAGGACAGCTGACTCCAGCAAGCCCAAAGGATATTCCAGACCATATGATCTTGTGCTCAGCATATAGAGCAGGGGGGATGAAAAAGGAAGCAGGGAGTGATCATAATGACAACATTTGTCCTCACAAGCCACTATGATGCATGATGAAGCCTTGCTTTCCTCAGGATGAACACCTGCCGGCTCATGGGAACAGGTGAATGAACTCCTTGTTTTACATTGCCTCTACATGCACCTTTTGCCTTATCTCTCAGTGTTATTGCTGTACAGAGATAAGTATATTAATAGTCAGCAGTTACCAAATTATTCTATCAAGATCTATCTTCAATTTTGACCATTACTTATGTAGTGGGAATTATTTAGTGATCCTGGGGCAGGAAAGTGCACACAAAGTTGTGCTAATAAAACATCAGCTACACCATGAGGACCCACATCCTGGAAGATATTAGAGAAAAGCATGGGATAGTAATAAACATTCTCAAAAATGCAAGTCCAGGATGACAGCTGAAATCTATTACTCGTGTTTGGCCTATTACTGGTGCTTGGGTTTGCATCCCACCCTTCATCCCTGCCTGTAAATCAGATGCCACACTACTGTTTGCATTCAAGTGCACCACAATCCTACTCTAACTAAAAAACAGCCTCTAAGACATGCATAGAATTTTTTTAACAGGCACAAGACCTCTGTTGGAACTCTTCAAATTATCACATACTTCTTTGAATATTTCCTATGTCCCTTCTTATATAGGGCAATAGTAACATTGGATCCGATCCAGCTATGGATACAGACATGAGGAATAAAAACATTTTTATTTATTCTTATTTATAGTCAACTTTGCTTTAAGGATTTGATAGTTTTATGGCTCATTTGTATATCTACAAATGATGTCAGATGAGTTCATCCTAGCAACCGTCAGCCCTTAAAAATTAAACCACGGATGAGCTGCATGGGATTTCTTTTGTTTGCCTTTTTTACCCTCAAGCTCATGAAGAATGAGCAGAATACAGACTATTTCATAAAACAAGGAGAAAAAGCAGCATCAGCAAACAAGGATACAGAAGTGATATGAAATCGACACTGTATTCCTTAAAGACAAGAATATTCAGGAGTTTTATATGGGGAGAGATTGCAGATTTAATATCCAAACTTACTGAATGATAACAAATTCATTAAATAGATCTTTCAGGCCTCACAGGCAACTAGCACTACAACCACTTCTATCCTAGCACATTTTTATTGTTAAAAAGATTCATTTAAAACAGAGCAGCATGAATTACTTCATCAAGATCACTGCTATTATAATGAATCATTAATATCCTAGTGAAAAATTTATTATTATGAATAATACATTCAAAATGATGAGACAGAAAATGAAGCATTACTCTGTGAACTATCAGAGAAAATCAAAGTGATGTTATGAAAGCTGGAAAGATAACCATCATTTTTTGTTCTAAATCTTTCTAGATGTCTTTTCAGATGCTTTACCTTCATTATGTTTTCTTATCGAATATTTATATTTTAACTAAAGAAAAAAGTATGTTAAACAATGTTCTTCCCTTTCTATGAATAAAATGTCCAAGTATATGCATTACTTTGTCCACAAAACCAGTTCTGCTCTCAGGAGGCTCATTTTTATCTTCATAACATTTATTTGAGCATATGTGATTGTGAAACAAAATCCCGTACTTGCAATAAACAGCAAAGTTATTTTTTCAAACTACTCTATCTACTGCATATATACCAGAGTTAGAGGAGGCTTAGATAAAACATGTTAGATGATTTGGGGTCATTTTGATACTTGCACTATGCTCAGATGCAGAATCAGGTCTCAAAGTAATAATCATTTCAATATAAATGCCAAAGAATATAAACTTACCACAAATATAACAATTGCTCTCTTTTCTGTGTAGTTAGAATCAAACCAATCAACTTGTCTTTTGAGTTGCAGTGTGGCTCACTACAACTGAGTTCACACAAGCAAAATGACAAGTGTATTATTTGGGGTGGACTTCTGCAGCTGACTAGTTTCAAAGTAAACCCAAAACAGAAAACATCACACTAGAGTCCAGCCAAAGGACAATGTACAATTAAACTTTGAATGGGCAGTAAATATTCCTTATATTATTGATAGATTTGATTTGTCCCTTCTCCTTGACAGATTTGTGTGTATTACATCAAAGCAAGCAACTATCCTTGCTTTGTGACATGAAATTACAATTAAAACACTCAGTGGTACCTTAGAATTAGATGTGGATTCCAAGAAACAAAGCCTGTTGCCAAATCCTTCTGCAGCAAGACACAGTTTCTGTTGCTCCTTGTGAACGGTTGCAGTGCACTGCAGAACCACTTCATCATCCTACAAAAAAAAAAAAAAAAAAAAAAAAAAAAAAAAAAGAAAAAAAAAAAAAAGGGTTNAAAAAAAAAAAGGCAAAAAGAGAATTAGGGTTATGTTTCTGAACCAACAAAACCTATAGAAGCTTTTAAAATATCATTGTTAAATGCATGAACTGTTGTCCCTGAACATAAGCAGAATCCAACCTCAGTATATTTTTTATTTTGAATTGTAAATGTGGGCAAATCAATTAAAATAATTATAGTAACTGCATATGTGCTTCTTCTGTTTGCCTGTCCTGGTAATAAAGTGTTTTAAGTAAAAGGGAAGGTGTTTTCTTTTAACTACACACAAAGTACACAGGAATTAGTATTTCTTTCACAGGTCAGTCATGCAATGCAAAGGAGGATTTGAAAATCAAAAATTGATAGGTACCATATACATTTGAATTAACTTGTTTGTGTATACACTGCACATATTCTAGTTAGTGCAACTTGCTTAGAAGAAATAAGTAAACAAAAGAAAAAGTATTTTTCCTATCTTCAGAGTAATTTTATATATAGTTCATAACTCAGTGTTTTCGACATAAGTTGAAAAGTATAATCTTGTGTAAATGAAGGATTTTTCTTCCAAAAGGCTAGTGTCTACTCCCTATTGCTCCTTGTAAAAACTGTGGAGAAAACCACTCACAGTTTCTTAACAGAAAGAGTTATGGTGACTTACTGAGACTTTTGTGAGCACGGAAGATTTTGTGAAAGAAGGTAATAAAAGAATGATGACTAAGCAGAGTGCTGAAGCCTAACAGAGAAAGTACTACCACTATCTTATACTGAGCTTAACAGAATTTTATGAACATGCCAGTTAAGTGTTCTGTGCTTATCCTAATGTGCAAGCATATAAAGAGAGGCAGAAAATACTCAGAATTAAAAGGGAAGATGAGTTATTGGGAGAGCTGTCTCATAGCTCTGCTCAGTATTTCAGAGAAAGGAAGGTCTAGGAGGAACCAATGGTATCTTGCACACAACAAAGCAAAATTCCTTAGTCCGTAGTATGTATTAAGTAAAATTTTACAGGACTAATTCTGTGTAGTAATAGTTAGAGATCTTATCAACAAGCCCTAAAAAACAGAGACAGACCCTTATTTAAATCACAGTTCTTCTAAGTAACACAATCAGCAGCTGGAGAATCTCTGTAGAAATATTGTTCAAGTTAAAGAAAAAAATTTGTTGCAATGAGTCTATTTTCTAACAAAGATTTTCTGTTTTAGAATAGAACTATGCATTCTGCCAATTCATGTATGAGTTTCTGATAATAAATTTCAAATGAATGAATATGAAGAGACCATATTTAACATTGTAAATAAAATTCGATAAATAGAACAATAAAACTACAGGATGAAGCATATAACTGGAAGCAGAACAGGCTGAGAGTACAAAAATGCATGCATTAAAGCAGGAATGTTTAACAAAAAGGAGTTGTTCTCATAGACATCTTGCAACAGAGGGACATTCAGAAAAGTTCATCAAATTAAATAAACGTCTGAATTCAAATTGAACTGAATAATTTGAAGCTACCCATAAATACTCATCCTGAATTAAGCTAGTTTTTCATTTGGTTCCATTTACTTCACTCAAATAATTAAACCAGACTGAATTAAAGTGTATCTCAATCTGAAAAGAACAAGAGCTTACATAGGGTTTAATCGGACACTCAAAAAAATTTAATTCCTTTTTACCCCTTTTTAATTGTCCCCATATGGAAAAGGTAAGTGTAGGTAAAGCAATTTTCCTTGTCTACCAGCAACAGTGGCCATGCTGCAATCCACAGTCAATTGTAGAGGTGAAAAGTAATAACTGCTTCCAGTCAGGCATTAAATCCAAAAAACGTAATACACGCATATGTTATTGGTGAAGTTCACACTGTAAAATCATAGCTAACAAAGAAAAATCCCTGAAGGCCAATATCAAGGACTGAAAAGACCACACATACAGGCCTAACAGCTTTGCTGTGTACTCTTTGTAGAAGTAACACCATCTATTAAAACCCAGAGCATTGGTGGGGGGGGGGAGAGCAAGTGGTTGGTTGTGTTTATTTTTCAAGCACTACATTACCATTTCCTAGTCTTACACTTGATTCAAATAAAGTTTATTTTCCTATCAAAATAAGTGGTGTTAGATTGAAGCTTTTTTAAATACATTCTGCTGCTTCTTTTTCTTCCTAGCCCTTCTTCTTGAAGTAACCACCCCAGCAGAATGGAAATTTCAGTAACCCTGTCACCATTGTGTTAGAGTTGTTTCCAAAAAGGGCTGCTAAAGAGGATGCTAACATTGTACCTCCACAGACAGAAGCAAACAAATGCTACTTTCTTCTTACTTTTAATAAAGCCACTTTCTACTGAAATGAACCACCAGTTTTGTTTTGTGCTGCCCCATTTTCTACCATTGTATGCTAGAGAATCTATCTAGGTTTTTAGTGAACATCTGAAAAGTGTTCTATATAGCCCATCTACAAAGATTATCCTATGCTGACAGCAGCAAAATGTAAGTTGGTTTGGGGCAAGTCCCTGACATACTTAATTTTAGTTAATGATCTAATGTATCATGCCCTTCCCTGCAAACCAATTAAGCTCAATTACCAAGCACACATATATAATGCAGATGCTGACTACTGGAGGATTAAGAACAGCAACTACTAAATTTCCTGACACACAAACTTACTTAATTCATTTTGCAAACATTTTCCCCTTCTTTCTCTGTGCAGTGTACAGCATCCATGGATTATTTTGTTGCATACTTGGCAGATGAAAAAAGACATTTTATTAATCAATGCTTACAAGTTCATGAAAATAAATCACCCTCACATACCCTTTTCCAAAGTTTGTTTCCAGGTTGGCGGGACATGTTCATTAAAACAAATCAAATGTCAACTCTGTTATATTTTCTCCGTTTTCTATGGAGATGGGGACAATAAATGCTCTCTTAATTCTGGCCACGAGTCCGTGTTGCAGAACTTATTGTTCTAGCCCAGGTGGTGTTGAAATAACTGGTACATAAGGTTAAGAAAGATGTGATGCCATTGTCATATCATGTGAAAGGTAATTACAGATAATGAGTGTCACACACACAGAGTTCTAAGTGACTTTGCATTTCTGTGCCCATCATTATAGAATTATCTAATATAGGCTCCACATTGGATTCAGTCTTCCAACATTTACTGACTATGTGTTCAGAAGATTCCTATAGATACTCAACTTGATTGTGTTGCACAATTACATCGATATATTATTCCATTGCATGTCTTTAAAAGAGACTGGTAAGTGGGTAAGCATCTCAGCAGTGTTTTTCTAAACCTGTTTTCAAATCAGCAAATGATAAACAGTTCCAGTATCAAGAGAGCTAAAAATGCATAATTTCCTTATCTGAAGTCACACTACTGAAGAGACCTTCACTGAAGGTCGCTTTGCTCTTGTGTGAAGAACACTAACATAGGCATCATACTAAATGTCTATTAAAGAAAAATACCTTTCAGATATCCTTACATCTTGAATTATGAGATGTCTCAAACTGGTTTATTTCTTCCTATTATCTTCTAATACTAGGTCACCATAATTTTTCCCATTAGATTAGAACTGATCAATGTAATTTATAGTTCAAACGGTTGTAACAGTAGCCTTCAAAAGTTAAGCAAATACATCACCTCTCTTCACACATGACTGAAAATTCAGAGGGATAGAGGCAATGCAAAATTCCTGACAAGAATATTAGTGCCTTTTAAACATATCTGCAAATGCTGAGTTATTTGATATCACAGTAAACTAAATACAGACAAACTTTTGAGAGTTCAAGAAAACAACTTCAAGCATGGGTGTTTAATGCTAAAAAATAATCACTTGTACAAACTTTTTATCCATATGGAATATAAATTCTTGGACAAAGTGTTTTAAGTCATGTAGATGTCTGCGCACGTCTGTGCATAGCTGCACTGACAATATGAGGTGCACAGCCAAACAAAGAAAAGCTATTCTTTTATAACATAGTTATAGGTCTTCGTAATAGGTCAAGATAAAATGTTTCAATAAACAGAAGTGGGCCTCAATAATTTTCAATTTAATGAGTTAGTATATACTTATTCTCATTAAAATGCCAATAAAATCCAGTATCTATATTCTGCAATAACTAGCAAAAGTATTTGATTTAAAATTCATGTTCAAAACAGCCACAACAGATAAAGATTATACAAAATTTCTTAGTCTTGAAAAAGCTTCAGTATAGTTTAAAAAGAAAGGGCATTAGCACAAACTCAAAATCCCTGCAGTCTTTTCCACTACCATGTATTTCTGCTACTCTTGTTTTGCTGATTAATCATCCATCACTCTGGTAAACATTTGCCTGTTTCCTCCATGGAAATTTGAAGATTTTACCATTTCCGTCCCAACTCTCTATCACCATAGCAGCTTACACTGGTAAGTCCAGAGATGCTGCTTCATCTCCTGTTTTTCCAGGGTGTAGATACACAAAAAGAGGTATCTAGAGAGGAAGGGAAAGGATGTGCCAAAAACCACACAAATTCTGTGCACACAATTATCAAATGTACAAGGAAATGTCAGTCACTATAACAACAATGGAGCACAATCTCTGGTGTATTGTATTTACTGCAACTAAGAGTGAAGCTAACCTAAGAAACTGTGCATTTAGCTTAGACACTTTAATGGATGATTCCTCTATCCATTCTCATTCATCCTTCAGTTCACAATCTGAGCTGCTTCATAACAGTAAGTAATTTAGAAGTGCAGTAATCTCCACCCCAAAAATGTGATGGTAAGGAGCAAAGATGATACTACCAAGCTACAGTAACAGAGCATGCCTACAGGATGACAGAACTGGTGCTCACATTGCCCAGCTGACTGATAACCCGAGTCACAACTATTCTCCTCCCCAGCTTTGAGGACTGAAGCACCATCTTTATGGTTCAGGACTTGAAAGCTGAGCCTGTCCAGCCTGAAGAAGAGAGGGTTGTGTGGAGACCTCACAGCAACCTTCCAGCATCTCTGGCCAGGGAAGCCAGAGACCCTTTGTCAGGAGCTGTAATGATGGGACAAAGAGTAAAGGGTATAAACTGAAAGGGGGCAAATTTAGGTTAGATAGTAGGAACAAATGTTTTACTGTCAGGGTGATGAGACCTGGTTTTCTATGTTCCCAGCAAGAAAACAGCATACTCCAGACACTTTCCTGCCTTTTCTAGCATCAAATGATGTATTCTGGCTCATTTGTATGTTTTCCATGCAAGGGGTGTAGAGAACACAAAGTTCACCTTTGCAGGCAAAACAGTGCTCTCTGACATCACTCTAAGTGTTTCTTTTGGAACAGGCCTCAACCCTGGCAGGTTTAAAGCCAGGTTGGATAAAGCCTTGAGCATCCTGATCTAGCGGAAAGCGTCCCTGCACAGGGTGAGGGGGTAGAAACTCTCTCTAAGGTCCCTTCCAACCCCCTAACATTCAATGATTCTATGAAATGAACTGCTGGAAGGCACTGTGCAGCTAAAGCTTCCATAAGCAGCCATATACAACGCTTTAAGATGGTGAGCAAGAATCACCTTGGAGTAATACATTAATCCTGATAAATCCTTGTGTTTCAGCCAGTAAACCAGTTCCCAGTTCTAAAGATACCATGTCTCCCAGCACGAAGATACCTGTCATGTCAGATATCTGTGCTGATTCAAACAGCACAAGCTTTTGACAAGAACACAACAATATTAATTCTGATTTTTCAAGAAGTATTCTGAAAACTTCAGGCAGATGTTATCTATGTCATAAAGCCCTACTTGTTTTTTAAACATCCAGTTTGGAAAAGCAAGGACAGTTATTGATTAAAAAGCAGGATATAGCAGATTTTAAATAATATCTATTCATTAAGGACTACATAATTATTGTCCTGCAATCTTTATACTCACAGAAACAAAATAAATAACTGAATAATTTAGCAGAGGACCCAGTGACTAAAAACAACCAACACTTGCCTTTAATGGCATTTTCTACAGCTAAAAATTACACCTAAAACCAAAATATCGCCAGTAATAGCCACAAATTGGAAAACTGCATCCTTAGAACTGCACTCTGAAAGACCAGATTAATGAGGGAAGACCATGGGTTTGTTCTGAAGGTATATTATTAAAACAGCAAGTTCTCAAGCTCCTTGATAGCACTTACTTTCATTAGCAGCAATTATTTGACTTCTCTATGAAATACACTTGAATCTCCTATTTTACATGAAATATATACTGCCCAGTCAAGAAGAAATGTTCATTTTTTATGTCAAGATCTGGGCATGTTATGTTCCAACATGAATGCTTTGACTAGGCGTATTTTTCCAAAAACACCAATTTCAAGTTACGACTGGACAAAAACACATATGTACGTATGCATACATATGTATGTATATGTAGATATGTTTTTGTCGTATTGTTCACGCATTTATGCATGCATGTATTTCCTTCTAATAGTATTACTGTGTCCTTTTAAAGCCTGAAAATTGTTACCTCCCATGTAAAGTCAGTTTTGACTAATCCTTAACCTTTTCAATGTTAATTCTATTAAAGAACTAAAGTGCCTGGCAATTCCCACAGGTGGGTGCATCTACAGTGCAATACCTCTCCAACATGGGTACATCTGGGATTTAGAGGGGGAAGTATTTATTGTGGCATTTTCCTGGAAGCCTGATACTTGGTGGTTGGTTTGTTTGTTTGTTTTAATATTCATCATGTTTGGTTTTATTTTATTTTTATTCTGCATATTGCAGTCCTTTAAACTTTTAGTCATTTCACACATTTCCATAACTTCTGAATTCATTCATATCTGGTAATGGGTTAGTGGAGAGTCAAAAGATAAGAAAGATTGAATAAATTTTTTTCCTCCATTCACTGAGAATGGAAAATATATTTTCCTACAGTATGTCATTCTCCTGTTTTACAAACTATCCCATTACTACCTTCAAGTGTTTTATTTTAACCATGCAAGAAAAGCACAGTATTGGAAAAGCAAGTATACTCTGGCTACAATCCTCTGCAGGAAAAGGTGAAGAGAAAGTAGCAATGTACCACACAATGCATTCATTTAGAAATACTGTAACTGCTTCAGCCTGAGGTGCTTAAACTCATCATCTCATGACTATAACACCCGTATTTCCCTTCCATTTCATGACAAAAAACAGGCAACCTTTTTCAAGTATTTTACTTAATTTGAGATTTTATACTTTATGTTTTACTTCTTTGCAGGGAATGCAACAAATGACACATGAGTTATTACTAATTTAAATAATTTGCTGTGCTCTTCACAATCTGATTATACATAATTACCTCCCTTAAAGATATAATGCTGACTCTCTGTTTCTACTGTGCCCTGACAATACCAATTCTGAAACAGTGTCACATTTACAAAATTCAACATTCAAAGATTAAACTTGGTAAGTTATGCTTGCACATTCAAATGCCTACTGCTGTTTTATATGACAAATACTGCAGTCAGTGGAATGTTTTCTCAACTTCCATATGCTATAAATCAAGATCTCATGACAGACTTTAATTTAGCATCTCAATTTTTAATAGGTGGATCAAATGCCACACAGGCAGAGTTCTGCTTCACTGCATCCGATTTACTGTTCAGCTGTGCAGCTGAACCATGCAATGGGAATAGGTGCCACACACACTTTGATCTGTTTTGTAGATTTACAAATACAAGTTTAGCCAGTACAAACTGCTTTCTGCCTAGGGAAACTGTAGAATACTTCTTGACTTATAAACATCACTTCAACTCCCCTTTGCCTTGTTGAGATAAACATTAGATCAAAGAGTAGAATAAAGGTTTGAAGGACCTGTGGGTCATCAAGCACAAGATTCATATAATTACAGGCAACCATATGCTAACAGGATAATAGGATCCACAAATCAATCCCCTAAGATGACCCTAGACATCTGACCAGCCAAAAAAAAAGAAAACTCAAAAATCAGATGTGACCTTTTTTTTATGATAGGCATCCAAGTAACATACACAACATGTTTTAAGACTTGACAGAAGCCCTACTACTACTAGTTGCCCCAGACCCTTTTTCTTTCTGTGCTTTAGAAGGTAAAAATCTATACAGAGAAGTCAAGTAACAAGATGTTGGTTTTCCCTCTCCAAGTCCCCGCAGACAACAAATGGAAGCATTGATGCACAAGATGTATGAAACACCACACACATAACATGCAAGAACTGTGGTCTGCAGAGATAAAATAGCTTTTCAAGAGCTATGTAGAAGACAGCTGCCAAACAGCTGCTGAGAGAGCAGCTTTACTTAACTGGTAATTCTATTCTTGACTGATCAGCCAGTGCTTTCAACAATCTACCAAATTTTAAACACCACTTTAGGACAATGACTCTAGAGCTTCTGACATCTGAACACAAAGATTGTGACCAAAGTAAGAAAAGTCCACAAACTTTTGATTCTCTGAGCTTGAACCACAACTACACTATCTGCTTGGCTGCAGATCATCACTGCAATAGTGCAGTTCAGCCATTTTGACCCTTCATTCTGAACGCGGAAGGATAGAGAGCAAAAAGACTGATGATACCTACAGAAAAACAGGAAAGATCCAGCAAAACTGCTGGGATGCAGTCCACTTAGATTATGGAAAACTTGGCAACGGCGGTATTTTTGTCACTAAAACATGGAATAGAGGACACGTAACACTGTTCCTTATTGCATTAAGGAAATAAGTATTTGACAGTCAGGGAAAAGTTTGCTGAAAAAAAAGCATTTTTACAGACCAGTTTAGAAGCTTCATCATTACAAGACTACAAAAACTACTCAAGAAAACTTCTTTCGGGATGATTCATGCATAGCTGAGCTTGTCTTAAACTGAGAAGAAGAGACGACTTTTCTGGTCACACAATTCTAAACAGTCTGAACACATTTAATAGCACATGTTTTAGTTTTATCCTGTAGGAGGAGTAATTTCCTAAGAATTCAACCTTATTCCAATGGAATTCTCCTTTGAGAAAGAAAACCCTAGGCAGAACAGATGGAATTCCAAAGGACCAGATTAGCTGGTAGTTCTCAATACAGCACTATAAAGCAGGCTGCTAGTACAATAACCATGTTGCCTCCTCCTTCCCCAAAAAGTTCTAACTTAGTCATCAAAATAATTTGCAACATTACAGCAATGTCATGGCAATCTGCAGTACTAAAGACACATGGCAGCTAAAAAAAAAAAAAAAGAAAATCAAACCTGAAGAAAATAACCCATGCTGAGTCATAGAGTTTCCTATTGTGCACTTGTCAGAAAAAGTCTTCAGAAAAGAACAATGATACAAAGAGTTTATCAGAAAGAAAACACTAAATACAAGTGAAAAAACTTGTTACACACCACATGGATAGTGTGCTGCTATATGGGAAAGCAGAGTTTATCTAAGAGCTGTGCTTCAACACTGCAGAGTGTCTCAGACACAGTGCCCATCCCAGTCTGTGTGTTCCACAGCCACCCAAAGCAAAGGAAGAGTGTGATCAGAAAGCAATGAACAAACAGAATGCACAGCTCCAGCACAACCAGGTAACAATGCACCTCCTGTGTTCTGAGAAGTGCTTCATGGAGAAACAAGCACAGCACTGACTTTGGTCTGGCTGGGCACTGCTGTGGTATTGTAGGTGACTGTAACCTTCTGCTGCAGATGCCAGCCACCTCCTCGAGCAAACTACTTACTGGTGATAGCACCTTGCACACAACACTGAAAGCAGATGTACAATATACATATAATCCAAATGCTTCCTCTTCCAGCTCTTTATTTCGCCGAGTCATCATGAGACACTGTCAAATTTGGTTTCCGTATTCATGTGCATGTGCTAGCATGCTCTTGATTGACTTCTTCTAAAAATGTGTCTGATAATGATCATATTTCCAAATTAGATGCTTCATTTTATTATTTCTCACCAATTAGCTTCTGTGGTCCTACAATCTTTTTTTAAAAACGCTAAGGTCAGCTGTCAGGGTCTATTAATAATTTGTCTGTTACCATAGTTAGCAATGGCTAACTCTGCATCTGACATAGTTGATAGAAGAGAGGTGGAAAACATCTGCAATGAAGTGTAGCTACTAAATTAACCACAAACATCTGGTGAGCTAATTTCAGCTTCTTAGCAGCTTCAGTATTTCAGATTTATCTCTGATGTAATTCCACCTATTTTAGGAATTTGATAACAATCTATTGCATTACACCCTCACTCACTAGTTCCAGGCTATGCCTTTTCTGCACTCAAAGGTGTGATTACAGCATGGGAGATTTCTTTGCTATATTTGAGTTTGCCAGTGTGAATAACAGTTGCAGTGAAGACAGAGGCGAGAGCATGCTAGAAAAGGTGCCTACAAGATTCTGCAGGCAAACACAAGATTATCTCTATTATCTGAGTCAGTTAGGAAGGCAGCAAACTGACTCTAACAAATAACAGGGACTTAATACTTAATAACCCCACAGCACTCAACAGCTAATAAACGCCGAGCCTCACCAGTATCTGAAAATGCTGTATCTGAAAATAATCACTGAAGCGTTTTAGTTTTACCACACTTTTCTGAGAAATACCTCATTAATCTCAGCTGGAAAACAGAAGCACTTGTTAAAGCAAATAATTTGTTCAAGGTCACAAAATACTGAGACTCAAACTGAACAAACAGACTTTTTTCTTTATGTTCCTATTAATGAGTTCCAGAGCAAGAAGTCTCTAGGAAAACACCTCTCTCATAAACAAGGTCCTCTCACTCCAATTCAGACTCTGAAAACCTCCCCTCTACATCATCCCTTTCATGCAAGAATACGTGAGAAAAGGTTCATCAGCCCCCAGTCTCGGATCTTGTGAGCAGTCTCAGGCAGCTAAGTTTGTAATATGACCATCTGCTTGAGTCTGCACATTCCATCCTAGTTCACTTTCTCTTCCTTTCATCTTTTTTCAGCAGTTTTCCTTGAATTGTTTCATTTCAGTGCTCTAACAAACTGATATTTTGCAACAGCCCAATCAATCATGTGACTTTCTCTTCCAATTCCCAAAGACTCACCTGTCAGTGTTTATTTTTGGAGCAAGGGGAAAGATTCACTCCCCATCTGTTTCAGCCATGTAATCCTCTGTCAATATTCCTCCCTGCTTTCATTCTGAAGCTGCTGTAATTTATGAGATTAACCCTTTCACTTCACACATGTACCATAAGGTATCTCCTTGTTTCCATGAGAAGTCTACTTACCACCTTTCTGAATTCTTCTTAGACTAAATCAATTTTTAAAAATTCTCTCAGACTACTGTTCACAGCTTCCCCTCTGAGCCTCTTTGATTTTTTACTTAGTCATTCCTGTAGACCACTAATAAAATCATTAAGATGGGATGTGGTATCTTTCCATGAACATGTCAAAAAGAGCTATTGCCATTATTCAATCTCTACCCAGCTTAAAATGCCACAAAAAGGCCATCACACAAGCTGGAGCTGAACCATATTATGAAACCCCAAGCAATCATTACACTGAAAACCCAGTTCCTAGACATCTTCACTATATAATCAAGTGCAAAAGAGATTTTAATTTTTTCATTAAAGGTATTGGTTGTACCTTCAAACAGGGGACCAATATCCACTATCTCTGAAGAGAGCTGCTGTTCAAATTTTATCTCTTCTTAACCTGCCCCAATGTAACTATTTTACAAAACATCAATGTAAAAAATAAAAAATGCAGCAGTCTTAAAACGCTACACTATAAACTTTGTATCTAAGAAACTATAATGCCTAGATACCAGGAAATAAATGCCTTTTGTAGAGACAGTGCAGCTTACAGGAAGAACACTAAATTGACAAAAGTGG
Source organism: Pycnonotus jocosus (assembly GCA_013400435.1). Classification (NCBI taxonomy): domain Eukaryota; kingdom Metazoa; phylum Chordata; class Aves; order Passeriformes; family Pycnonotidae; genus Pycnonotus; species Pycnonotus jocosus. The sequence continues at coordinate 27,012 of VWYP01032737.1, read as the reverse complement.
CAGATAAATTTCACTCCCAGCTCTCCCACCAAACTTCTCATTTGTCAAGTTACTCCCCTGTGCTTAAGACCTTTTCCCCCCAACTTACTGGCTGTATTTGTTTAGCCTTAAAAAAAAAAAAAAAAAAAAAAGAAAAAAGAAAAAGAAAATAAAAGAAAAAAAAGATTCAGAAGAAAAAGCCTCTATAAGTACAGTGACAGGAAAATATACACAATACAATAAAGCAGCTGGAAGTCTGCTCGGTGGCCTTACCTGCGGGGCCCTGGGAACAAGCAACAATGAATAGCTCAGATGCCTGGTTCCAAGGCTGCCTGTGGCCTGCAGCTGAGATATTTTCCCTCTGTTTAGCACAATTATCATCAGATTTGAACATTACTCATATTTTTCAAAATCATAGTATCAAAATCTTACTGCTCTTCTCAACAAGTAGAGGTAAAAACAGGCAGCAGGATAAATGGGGGCTGATATATTAAAAGAGCAGTGATTAGCGATTTTGACTACACCCAGTGATTCAAGTCAGAGCTACATATAGCAGAAGATCAGGTACAGACCACCATCCTCCCCTGAATACGGAATTCTTTTCATGGATTTAATTTTTAATCCATCTATCCCATGGCATTTGCCTCTGGATTTCCAGAAATCTCATAAAAATTCTTCCCAGGTGTACTCTCTGGTATTCCCTGATTTTCCAACCACACCACTTTAAAACTTCAGTTTCAAAAGCTTCTCCGTTATTTCCTCTACCTCAGTTCTAATGATGCACACACAGTTGGCCACACTGAGCAGCAGGAAGAAAGGAAGAGATTTTTTTTTGGCCTTTCCACACATCCAGGTATGTCACTACAAGAAAGACAAAATGCCCAACAGAGGCAGTCTGATCTTGATCACATTTAGCAATAAATCACTACACCTAGCATATTACAATTTATATATGTATTGTGTGACAAAAATAAAAATATTTATTGTCAGGCATTTTCAGTCCTAGAAATGGTACTCAGCTTTACAAGAAAAGTGTTATCAGGAAAACATTCTCCCAGCCAGGAACCTGAGATCATATTCACAGTTCTTGCTAACTTTACCCCAATTTTGAATCACAGCAGTTAAGCTGTATTTATTTTACAACTTTAATCAAGTTGTATGACAAGCCATACCATTGTAGCCCTGTTTTTAGTGAACTCTGCTTCAAGAAAGATATTCTGGACAATAGTAATTGAGCATTTCATTTAACTTGCCAGCTCTACTTTTACCTCACTTTTATGATAACAGAAAACTTGAAAAAAAATTTTGCTTTTAAAATTATGTTTGAAACCAATGTAATATAATCCATAAAATTGCCCTGATACATCCTGGGAAAAAAAAATAGGTAAAAACTCTTCATTTTATTTGAGACATCATGACAGACCATGATTACAGAGCCTACCTGGCAAGAGCTCTCCTCAGAAGCAACCTCTAAACTATTTATGTCCCATTACTCTGTATACTGTAAAAAAACCCCCCATGTGCATAAGGGCTGTAAAGTGACAGAAGTCTTTCCTAATAGTAGTAGGAGAGATGCTACATGGTAGCAACAAGATGTAATAGGCAAGGTGTGAAAATAATCCCAAAATATTTTGACAGGAGCCAAGTGCTCTAGCTGGCCTCTGGGCTTGCTGTTCCTGACATTAATAAGCAACTTGGCAGCTCCTGAAATGCTGCGAATAGGGGATGGGGTGGGGAGGCAGAGCTGTGGCATCCTGAAATGCTACATCTCCAGCATCAATACCTTGAAAATTGAAACACCTGGTCAGGTCTTATCTGCAGCATTCCCTCCACAAACAGAACATAATTTGTATTTTACACTGAAGCTGACAGGCAGGGTCTGCCAAAGGCCAGACTTCTGTGGCAGAATTTAGGTCCACATCATCCAGCAGCCACCAAGCCACGGGTTTTAGTGAGCATAGGGTATTGCTCTGTACTTTACCAAGTGCTGTAACTTGCCACTATTCAATCAGTAGTGGAGAACAGTGTAGAATGCCTCCTCCAGAGAAGGATACACTGTATATTTTGTAGCAATTGCATTGCCATTCCATTTCCAATTTTTGTTCTAAACTGAAAAATAATTTTAGTATACAAAGATTGAAATATTCAGTGCAATAGTAGCATAGGATTGATAATTTCTGCATAAGAAATAACAGCACCCTGAGGTAGAAGACCTGGTTATCAAAGATTCTGCGCAGGTGTTAACAGAATAGTAAGCAGATCCCCATGCATTCTGTGCTGATCCTGCCTTTCGAAATAGTAAAAATAATTACAGGTTCCTAAAAGAATTTATTTTTACCCCAGTTTTCAAGGCACTCAGTTTATCATTTATCTCGAGTCCTTCACAGTCTTCCTGTGGAGCTGAACAATTCATGGAAAAGCTGGAAGATTGAACTATCACACTGTATATTGCTAACTTAGAAACATTAAGGATTTTTCAGGCACACAGGAAAACAGCTTTTTATCACCAGGTTCTTGAGCCAGCAGGTAACTCTTCACAGATTTTAATCAGCTGCAGTGACAGAAGGCTGCAGTGAACTGTGAGTCCCAAAAATATGTTATTAAGCAGGTGCAAAAATACCTTTCAGGCTTGTGTACATGTTGCAATGTAACATTCAGAGACAGCTCAATTTTTAATTCCTGTTTACTCCCTTGAACAAACTCACCAGCTACTGTACATGAGCCAGTGAAATGGAAAATTATCACCAAGAATATGGAAACAGCAGGAATATGTTTCAGCTACTTCAACTCTTAACTTTCAAATGCTTCAACACATGAAATTATGCACAAGGACAAACTTAAACACTATAAATCACAAGTTTATATTTGTATATTTTTATTTTGTTCTTTCATAAATAAATATATATTTGTATTTTACATGACATGACATGCTCTCAACTAGGAGAAAGGGCAAAAAACCCAAACATCAACAAATTCTTGGCATGTCTGTTTATACAGTGGAAATAATGTTTTTGTGTTACATTTTTTTTTAACCCTTACATTTGCCCAAACAAACATTAAAAGTAGATTAATAATGGCTGAAAGGAAAAATTCCCAAATACTGATTTCATGGTCATATGCTGAACTCCATTTTTCCCATTTTTCTTTAGAATAAGAAATTCTGTCATTGCTTCCACTGTACTTTGAGTACTGGGACAGTAAAAAGTATCATGTTATCACAGGAGCTGCATCTGAGATACTAGAAGGCCTTCCAGAATATGTCAGAATTGCTACTAAAGACAATGGAAAAATAAACACTTGTATTTCCAGTATGAGGCTCTATGTATAGCCTGTTTTTCATAGGCTGCTCTTTGTCAAGTGCTATGCTTGCTAAAAATCACACTAATAGTTGTAAATCACAGACATCTGAGAAAGAGAAAAGAACATTTTAACCAGAGAATGGATTGAGTATAATGGTTTCATCTGAGCCAAAGAAAATTAAGGCTAGATCTTTTAATGTTGGGCATTTTTCCTCTATTTTTCTTCATATATTACATGAGTAAAGAGCTGTGTTGGCATATATTTAAATTTTAATTCTTAATGTAAGATATGTCTAAATCACAGAATACAACATAATAACTCATATACTTATTACAAAGAATTTCACTTTTCATTACCATTTTTCTTCATTCATTCATTCCAACTGTTGTTTTAACATCTGCTATTAAAACAATTGCATAATCCACAATTTCATGGAAGTTTTCACATTGCCTTGAACACAGTACATGCATGTAAGTTCATTTTGGGAAACAATTATATTTCAATGTTTATCCTTTAAATTCACTAATTGTAGTGTTTATTTAAACAACTTTTAAATATGGCAGCAGAGATACACTGACAATCATCTGTGTACCAAAGAGACTAAGAACCATGAGCCTTTATGTGTTTCTTTTGCCTCTACTGAGTCCATCTGGCTCAATGAGCCCCTGAAAACCCTTTAGACTAGGTTCTATCACTCTTAAAGCACCTAAAATTCCCTCAGCTAAGTCTGTTTAACTACGTCTGCCACTTAGAGCTACTCAGCTTCAGCTTCCTTTGCAGTGGATGGCAGATCAGTTCTCCAGAAAGCGAGACACCTTGTGAAACTAGGACTAAAGAGAGCCCTGATAAACCGCTCTCTGCAGGTATTTACTCCTCTCCTTGGACGCTTTCAGTGATCAGCTTAGGCTGGGGTGACCAACATTTAGGTGTCCCAGTACAAGTGAGGTGAATCCCAGTCTAACTGTGCTTACAGTTGCCTGTCCAACAAGAGGCAAGAGGAAAACTTTTGCGTTCTTCAGAAGACTCTCGTGTTTTCAGTGAAGAGGCAGTATCAAAACCAACTCACAAGAGCTAAAGCCATCAAATATCAAAAAATTTAGACGAGCTTTGCACAACTATTGAAATTACAGCTGTATCTTAAATACCAACAAATAGCAAAGAGTGAACTTTCTTCACATTCTTTCACTGCCTAGTACCTTAACCAAATCAAGTAAATACCAAGCAAAGAATACCCAGCTTATTAATTCCAACCTGAACCACATGCAAACCTGATATTCAAAAGAAACTGTCAGTCATGTATTCCATCTCTACTCACAACCTCCAAGTCCCGGGTCACAAGGTCGGTTTCTCCTCAGTTTTGGTATTAACTTACAAACACATGCAGCCTTCAGCCCCCAAACAGCTAAGGGGCAGCCACAGTCAACATGACGGCAACATCAATAAATCCTGAGGCAACTCAGGATTTACAGACCTCAGCTAGCATGAGCTGTAAGCCAGCAAACTCCCCAGTGCTCTGTCAGCTGCTCCAAAACATTTAGATGAACCAGGAAAAGCATATAAAATTCCATGAAGTATAAATTTTGTTGGCTTTGGCAGTCCAGCTTCCACACAACTGGTTGTCCCAGGATGAGGAATGGAATTGCTGCAGTCAGGCTTTAGGCATCTATGTCCAAGCTAGTGTCATTAGGAAAAAAACTAATGTCAAGGAAAAAAAAAAAAATTAACTGAATAGCTGGTGTAAGTCTTGCTGTACTTCTCATGTTAGGTCAGCATTACCAGTTGCCCCTATGTCCAATTTTTATGGGCAGGCATAAGATAATAGAACTAAAGTACAGGTCAGCCATCACAAATTCTCACAGTTAGTACCACAGTAGAAAAGGATATTTAATAAAAGCTGGCAAGCCTGAGGCATGACAGAGCATGCTGGCAGGATTACTGCCTACAGACCATGGAACAAGATTTATGTATGCATACATACATACATACACACACATTCACACATGCACATATATCATTAGCAAATCAGTATTACTCGCAGTTAATACTTAAAATTAAAGATTTCTGCTTTGACTTGGCTTCCAGCTCCCAATAATTCACCTTAAGCAGTGATAAGACATAAAATTTTGTCTCTTCCCTACATGCTGTCATAAATTTTAAGAATATTAATGGCTAGGTAGAGATTTTCTTGACCCTTGTCTAGCAGGCCATTGATCTCAATACTGCAGATGTTAAAAAAAAAATCTCTTTGGAAAGAAAGATACATGGACAAGGGCAGATAACTTGAACCACAAACTTTGCTTACACAAATGCAGCTTATTCTCTACTTCAACACTGACCTCCTTTTATGTTCACCCTAAAACCCACATTTACTATTGAACTAGGAAAATGGTGAAAATTAAAGGAAAGTGAAGCCTATTGAATGAAATTACACAGGCCTCTTTGTGCCTTGCCACCTGAAAACACTACAGCATACAGGAATTAAAACAATTTAAAGCAGTAGGTCACTAGCTCAGCATAGACAGCCCTACAGAATGAACACTGGCTTTAGTGTTCCAGAAGGGAAATGCTGCTATGGTTGCCCAAGGAACTACAAGATACTTTTCTGCTATGTACAACACAAATTCATGAAATATGAAAAAAAAAAACTGGTATCACCATTACACTGTTTATTGCAGCTAATGACTCAAACCTGCAGGCTTTGCATTTGAATTGTTCTAAAAGGAGTATTTTTTTTTCTGAAATGCTCAGACTTGGTCTTTACTTAAAGACAAACTTGTAATGATGTTTTTAAGATGGCTTTTTAAGACCTGAAAGCCTGAAATCTGTCACACATACTTAACTAGGAAATTAAAGCTTATATTGATGTAGTGATAAGAATACTGAGGCAAAATCACAAATTGCAGAAATAGAAAGTGCACAGATGCTCCAACTCATTTTTGGCTTTCTCAAGAAATACTTACATTAATAATATACCATTGTAAGACTGATTATATTTATTCTATGACATGCTGAGAAGTTTTCTGGAAGGTGCTGCTTTTGGCAGAAACACACTGCACTATATCATATGTTAATGGTAGGCAGAACCTAACAAAACCAGATTTAAATCATTACTAAAATCCACAATAACAAACTGAAAGTAATCAAGGTGTGGCTTTACAAGACACTCTAGTAAAAAAAA
>VWYP01032737.1:0-20512 GCA_013400435.1 Pycnonotus jocosus | reverse complement strand
AGAGAGAGAGAGGTAGACAGATAGACTATAGTAATATGTTTATTTTGGGTTTATTTTAGCAGCTTGAAAAATATCTTCTGGTGACTGCATCTGTTCCATTTACGCAGACAGGTCTACACATGTGTTCAGTTCCATTTCACAGCTTAAGAGGGAAAAAAGAAAAAAAGATTTGATTTTACTTGGTTGGGTTTTGACATTTTCCAGTTAAGCTGGGCTTGGTGGGAAGGATTGTCCTTCAACATTCAATTCTCCCTTTAATTCTGGCAATTAGATGTGCTGTCTAATTTTATTATCAGAATGCCGCTTCTAATAACATTTACACAAATATAGAATGCTTTCAAAAATCCTGAAGTGTATATTTATGTGGGTTCACCATAAACAAAATATTTTGTTAAAAAAAATCCAAACAAAATATTTTTAGGCTTCCTAGTGCTCCAAAACTTATGATTCAATTCTCTTGGTCTTATCTCCAAAAACCAAACCCAACTTTTTTCAACTCCCTCTTTCATGTTCCTTCCCCTTTTATTCTCAAGTCATGAAACAACAGTCTACAGAGTTTTTAAGACAGAGAAAAATACCAGACCAGCAACATTTCCCAGAAACACAGTCAAGTAACTGCATTAAATTAAAGATTTAATTGTAGCACGCTGATCAAAAAGAAAACAGATCTTACAAACCTACTCAGATGTAAAAAGGCAATAAGAATAAATGTTCATATAAAGCAAATACTAAGAAATAACACAAAAAACTAGTGCTGAACAGGCTTGCCTAAAACAGACTGATCCTGTATAGGACTTGCTGCAAAGCTTAATGGCTCCTAAAAGCCTTTGTTTTGTCCTCTGTTTATTTGATTGATACACTTCTCTAACTGTCAAGAAACTGTCCATAACTACCAATTCCATTACCATTTCCAAACTGGTAACACCTGGATCGATCTCACTGTATCAGAGGTGTTCCTGTCTCCAAAATAAGGCATATGTTTGTGTATATAATCGGCACAAGAAAGTGCCAAAATTTTGATTTCTCCAGCACAGTCATGACAGGCAGAGCCACAACTCTGCATCAGGCTTGCATCCCTCACTGGCTCCTTAGACATCCCAACTGATATTCTGTCCTGACTTTTCTCAGGAACGTCTCTCCCCCACTGCGTTTTTTTTCTCCACCAGTTTATCCAAGCTTGTATTCCTCTCCATCGAAATTACCAAACCACTCACTTCTCTTGCCTCAACAAATACATTCTTCAACACCTAACTTGCTAAAATGAAAATATAAGAAGAGTTTCCTTAAACTTTTGCTTTGAGCCTTTGTTATCTTTTTCATCACCTTCTTGCTTTTCCTCATGTCAGTGTGTATGTATAGCCTAATTGTGTTATTCATTAGCGATGGTCAAGAAATGTAGTACTCGGTTAAAGAGAAAATTATTGGGGAGTGGGGTCTAAGAAAAGCTGAATAGCAAATGACAGGAAAATCACTTTTACATTCAAGAAAACTTCATATAATTTCACACTTTACTGCCTTCATGCAGCTTTCAGGAAAATTCCATACAGCTCAAAAAACTCTTGTAGCAGCTTCATACATTACCAAAATCCTTAATGTTTATTGGAAACATTTTGTATTAAAAAGCAAATATAAATGCCTAATTCCTATGTAAAAATAAGAGCTTATTTGCAAATAAAGCCCAAGCATCTTATTTACTGTTATTGCGGGTGGCTGCCTAAGAAGTTTTTACAGTTTAGAAAGTTTATATAATTTTTTAAGTGTGTTTAAGCAATCTCCCTGGCAAAGCCAGAAAACACTCTACTTCTCCAAGAACAACTACATACAAGTTAGATGCCTTTTAGGGGAGGATTTAGTTCCTTAAGAATCACAGCAGTTTTAAATAGATATTTGAATGTGGAAGTAAATATTTAAATAAATAGGATGGTTTGTGCTTATGTGACATTCCTATTAAACTACTAACCAAATATGAAAAAACACATCCAAAGACAGAGGAAAAAACCTCCAGAACCCTAGACTTCTCATTTTCTGGGGTATTTGGCAGATCTTTCCACACAGACATAGTCACCACTTTCATGCACACCACTTAGCAGCGTGTATCCAAAAGTGGCAGATGATGCCCAGTCACTAAAAATGCTGGGCCAATAAAAGAGCACTTGCTACTACAAATTAAGACTAGGCAAGCCCCCAGGCATTTCTAAAGGATGCAAGAGGAAGCTCCACCAGTGCAATGGCTGCAGCTCTCATCTTCAGAGACATCCTGCTCCAAATCCTCCTTTCACCTCAGACTGCTTCTCTCACCTCTTGAAGGCAGGGAGTATATAAAACTACACAAGGGGCAAGGAAAAACGCTGCATTGCAAAGCACCAAGAACAACAGAGCTTGGGGAAGATCCTTGTGGCTTCCACACCAAGTCTGAGACAAAATCAGCTGAAGACTGGCTAATGAAACTACATTCATTTTTACCCTGTGTCATGAATACAGTGTGATACTGGAATCCCACTTAAATTTATGACTACAAAAGGTCTGTCAGGCAAACAAAAAAAAAATTACCACTTTGTCTATGTATTCCTGGAATGGGAGACAAGGAAGCTGACAAGAATAAAGAGTAGATTTGTTTTGAATTTAACCAGTATTTACTTTTCCTTTCTTAAAACAGGTTTGGAGGGGAAGGGGGTTTTGTGGGGACTTTTTTTTCTGTATGGATGTTCATTTGTTTTTAAGATAATTGCCTAAATATTACCTCTGGCTTCATATAGTTTACTTAGACTCATATTTTCCCAATTTTAATAAGTTGATGTTCCCAGGATGTTTAACCTACTGTTCCACAAAATTCCTGATCTATAAATATTTGGGGGTGTTTTTAAACCCCATAAACAGGATTCACTGTTTATTCTAAAAATAAAGATGACTTTGTCTTACCTACTGCTAAATCTCACAGCCAGAAGCCCCCAAATGTTTAATCACAAGACCTTCTCTATAGAGAAATCACAAAACTAAGAATTTCTTCTTTGTAGAGAAGCAGGATGTCAGTAATTACGATATTGAGCTTGTTTTGCTTGCTTTTAATCCTAGAGTTGCCTACAACAAAATTACAGAACTCCATGAAAGTGAATTAATTGTGAGTAACTTTCCCTGAAGGTTATTAAGAGAAACAGATATTAAAATCCTTGGTATTGCAAATTGGACCTTTTTTTCCAAAATATCCACCTTTTAAAAACCTAAACATCGTTTTCTGTCTTGCATGAAAGTTACACATTTTAATGGAAATTGAAACATTTCATTCAGAAAGAAAAATCCTTTTAACATAAACCATTTTGAGGTGAAAATATCTTGTCAGATATTTTTGATGAGCTGATACTACTGTAGCTATAAAGCTGACCTCCAGTTAAAAGAAAAAGAAAATTCCATCTGGTTTTCAAGAGATGGAGATGACTCATTTTTGTCTCACCACTGCTGCTATCTTTTGGCATATTCTCCTATATACATGTTAAATTTAGCAAATCTCTCTGATCTCCAGATAGAGAAAATAACTATGATTGCATTTAGATGCTCAGGTTTTGCCAAATTCTTACATGCTTCAGTTTTTCAATTTGTAGAATGCAACCATTCAGCAAGAACATATATAATGAAACATTTAATTCACAGCAACGAGCAAAGCAAGAACATCATTTTTACTACTTCTCTGGTCCAATGCCTGACTGACCTGCCAACAGACCTTCAAGATGGTGTTTTGTTGTTTGGGGCTTTTAAAAAAATATTTTCAGGAGCTCTATTACCAACCTATTCTAGTCCTTGACAGGATGAATAGCCATCACAGAGGACAGAAGACAGACAAGCTGCTTAGTTCCACTTCTCCATGTTTCTACTCATAGAATTTAAATTCAAGATCCTAATCCCTCACTATTCACACTGAACCAGGATGGGGGAACCTCTTCCTTGCTGAGGATCAGGCAGCTCTCTCAAACACCCTGAGTGGACCATGTGCTACCATGTTCAGCATTATCAAGCAGAGTTACTCAAACACAAGTCTTTCTCCAGCATAGTAAGGGCATTTCTATTCAGACCAGCATTGCTGGCAAGTGCACAACTAAATGCCTCTGACAGATCTTGGAAACGCACCCACACTGAATTCAAGGGGCTGCAATGGGCATCTCTACTCAGAGCTATAGAAAGGTGAAACCAAGTCAACCACCTTGACCCTTATCTGTGTACCAAAAAAAAATTAACTAAGTAGCATACCAGATGATCCTAACAGCAATATGTTGTGTCTAAATCTGTATGTTGTGATCATATACAACAAAGAGCTACTTCCACTCATATTTAAAATCTGTAAGTAAAACTGCCAGATTTCATACCATGAAAATTATTTAAGTGTAAAACTCAGGGTGATGTCCTTTCTTATTTGCCCTGAAAATCTGCTAAGTCTCAGATTTCTTACATTATTTGGTAAGCTCATTTGCTTTTATTCAATGTCATTAAAATGAGAATATAAAGAAAACTTGGATCAGTAGTGAGCTATGATAAGAAAGCACTTTATTATACTAATGAAGTTGATGCTTTAATAAGACAGTTGAAATCTGAAGTAGTAAATAAAAATTTAGCAAAAACACTGGAATAGAGGAATTAATGGCCGGAAAAAGATGCACAGAGTCTTAAGAAAAGAAAATATTATTGATCCATAAACACGTGGCTCTCAAAACTTGGCCCCTGAGAAATTGGCTTCCATCAGTAATAAAGAATGTGGTAAACTATAATTAAATTACTTAAATCATTTTACAGTAACAAGATCCTCAGTATTGAGTTTGAAAGCAAATGTCTGTACTTTAAGCCTGTACATAAATGGAGGTAATCATACGAATCAGCAGTTACATATGTTGTCTCTTTTCAAACGTACTTTTAGACAGAGAGCAGGTAACTATTAAAAGTGACTTTACTGTTAAGAAACTTCATCCAAGAGTCCCACATTGGGTTGGCGATGTGCTTTAACTATGTAGGAATGCACTGGAGGGGAAAAAATTTTTAAAAAACACCATCACCAAGGAAAATACTTGAGCTGATATTAGCAAGAGCAATGGACTACTTTTCACTGCAGTAATCCATTAGTAAATTAAAGGGAGGATATCACCCTCACATGGCCACATAAAAGGCAGAAATGCAGCATTTTTCAGAAGGGGAAGGAAGCCATGCAATCCCCACTGTCACTGCATGTAGGATTCAGGTGACTGGCAAGTCAGTTCTAATAGACACTGGACTCTGTCCACAAAATGCTAATTGTCTTGTCCATCCACAGCCTGACATTACTCCCAGCAGACAGCTGAACACTGCTTACATCATTAGATGTACAGTGTTAAGCAGAAGGATGCCACCTCCAACTCCAAAAGCTGCAAATTACTGGAGGCTGAAGGAATCTTCTGGCTAAGCACTACAACCTGACTGCACTGCTCACCACCAAACACCCCAACTTACAGTTGCCTCAGTCTTACTGGGTTTATTTCAAACTCAAACCTCATTAATACCACTGGACTTCAGAAATGCAATTTTGCAAATCCTCTCCTTTGCGTGGTGTTATAAACTTCTTAAAGCATCAAAGGGCAAGTAAAATGTGACTTTTTTTTTTTTCATAATTGCTGGAAGACAAGTGGATAAAGTCAAAGGCAGGGGGACCATTCCACACTGAATGAAGGATGGTAAGATAGAAGGCCCAAAGTGTCACTTAATCTATTGATGTATCTTCCTCCCTCTTTTAATGAAATCCCTAGGTCACCCCAAAGATGCTCATTACAACGAGCAGAAAGGCAAACCCTCATTTCCATCTCATTAATGTACACATGACTCTGCCACAGTGCATCAGAAAGCAGCCTGGTGACAGACATTCCTGCAGCCAGCTTCATGGTAATAACTCCTTAATGGCAGGCCTTCTTTCTTCCTTACAAGACAAGAAGGCATTAGGAATACAGAGTAGTTTGGGAGACAGGAAACTGTGGCTGTTCAGTCTTAGCTGAACCAGTCACTGGGGACAAGAAGTGATGGGTGTCTTATGATAGCTGTCTTACAGGCCAGAAATAAACAAAACAATCAAAGGAAAAAACTAACAGAGATAATGTTCACATCTCAAAGCAAAGGCACTACAGCTGTCAGCTATAGGCAAGGGCTTATATTTTCTACAGAGATGCCAGTGAAAGAATTCACACTGATCCTCAATTCTTCCAAAACATGCAGAATGGGCCCTGTCAGTCAGGACTGAGGCTTTGCCACAGCAAATCTCACACAAATATCTCCAGCCTGTCCAGACCTGGCTTTGTGAGTAAACCAACTGTCGGTCCCTTTAGAATTTTACATCTTAGTGCTAGTACAAATATGAGCTATATTACTGTAACAACCCACATTAAGAATAAGTTATTTTCCAGTTCTCCTGGTATACTGGAAGAATAACAAGACTGACTTCTTCAAGTTAAAGGAACTAACTTCCAGACATATTACTCCATCCAACTCCTGTACCTACAATCACTTTTTTAGACAGAATCCAAAATAAACACAAAAATAAAAGCAGTTCATCAGAGTTGTAGTACTTTCCTTGGACTCCTTACATTTCAGACTGCCCTAGTTCAAAGAATCCCTTTTTATTTCAACTGAAGTCATACCAGAGGTAAAAATACTTTAAACAAATCCACAAACTTCCCTTGTTAATGCAATAACATGGGAAATAGAGGTCGGAGATTAATACACCACTTACTGATTAAGGAGAGTACAAAGGAGAAAAGTATCCTTCAAACCACAATAGCTGGAAGCTTCAAGGTATGTGGCCACTATCCAGTACCTACAGGAATGTGTGTCAAACACAGCTTAGCAAACTGAAGACATCATATATCCCAGGCCCATAACTGAAGGATGCTATAGACCCAAGTACAATCAAGGATTCTACAAGACAACACCAAGAGGCTTTTACAAAAAAAAAGAAAGGAAGAAAACAGTGCAATTCTAATAACTAAAATTTAGGGTGGCAGAACAATAAAATGCAGGAAAGATCATATTTTTGTGTTTTCTGTCTTCTTGTCATTCAACCCAGCCACAAAAATAGGGGATATGCAGAATTAGGCATGTTATGGAAGACTTTTCCAGTATGCTTTCTAACAGCTCCTAAGGCTCAGCATAATTAAAGATTATGGAGAAATAATTTATACATTCTTTGCAGAAAGCCACAAAAGCAGGAAATTATCTGAACAGTCTTTTGACAAATTTAGGTCTTGAAAGTTGCTGAAACTCAAAAAAAGCCTCACTGCTTTGGTAGGGTAAAAAACTCACAACTTATTAAGATAAAATTTTAATTTTGAAAGGGTTTTTTCCCCTTTTTTTTTAAATCACTACCCTCTTGCAGCAAAAAAAGGAGATTAGAATAATGCCTGGAGGTTTTTAAGCATGGTTATACTCTAACAGTAAACTGTGTTCTCTATTCTAGAACATGCGCAATATTAGGTATACTCTCATGAATAGCAAAGAAAATTATACTGGAACCAATATAAACATGGTAGACCATTTCTTTTTCCATCCCTTCACTCAGAGGAAAAAATCAGATCTCCTCCTCCTCAAAATCAAAGTGCTTTAGTCATTTTTGCTACTATGCAAATTTAACATTAAACTGTTAATATTTAACTGCCAAACAACAGACAACTCTCAGAAATCAAAGCAGTATTCATACACTAAAAAAAGTCAAAGAAAAATAACAACTTCAATTTAAACACAGAGAATAAGTATGGATTAAAACTGCAAGTATCTAAAGAATTATAAATCATATTATAAACATGACTTTTAAAACAGTACAGAAGAAAAAAATTGAGGTGGACTTGGAGAGGAAACAATTCTGGTTCTCCAGAAGACAGTACAAAACCCACAATTCTAAGCAGAAAATCCCTGACATCCAGCAGTCCAACACATAAAAAAATCATGAGTCACCTGGATGGAGGATAGCTGAAATGTGGGAACCTCTCTTCTTTTGATTGAATTAGCAGATTCATTAATTTTAAAAGTGTTAGGAGACTGCCCATCCTCATTACAAGAGAGTGGACTATCTGTGGAAAAATGTTGACAATGCTTGGATAACTGGACACAGTTAAAATCTATTAAACATAACTGTTCAGGCAAATGTCTGCTAAGTCACAAAATGAGCAATCATAAGGACACAAAAATAAATGTATTTCTTTCAATACATGTGTAATAGTCTGCAGGAGTTTGGTATGCCAACCAAATAGCCCAGACAGCAGATCTGTCTTTAGCAACTCATTAGATCGTTCTAGAGAGCAAGCTGCCTGTAATATACTGAGTCTTTTTGAAGGAAATTAAATAAAGAGGCAAAGCTACTTCCAGAGGCCTGGATTCAAAGAAAGATTTAGCTATTCAGTGTTTATATCACTTCAAATAAATGGGAAGTTAGTAAAAATGTTTTGCTGAGATTGGGCTATGTCTAACCACAGGTGAAAACAGAACAGGTCTGATGGGAAACCATGAATAAACAAATCAGCAAACTTTACTAAAGTATGCACTCAGTCATATAACCTCACAAGATCATGCTTCTGCTCTGCATCTCTCTTTTCCCATTCATATTACAGTTTCTGCCTCCCTTCTCTGAAGCAATTTGAGATAAAAGGAATAAATAAGCAACATAATTATGACAGTGTTGTTCTATGAAGAGAGTTCATCAACACTTTAAGTGGTTTCTGCATGAGATTTCAGACACAGCTTAGCAACAACAAATCTCATACTTAATCTGGACAAACCACCATAATAAAATGCACTGATTCATAACGTAATTTCCAAGGCACTAATACTGCAAATAAAATTTTGACTCTTCAAGATCATCCAGTTGTAAGTCCTCTATATTAAGTCTGATTTCCAACTAATAAACACACTAAAATTTGAAATGATATCTTAAATACTGTGAAGCATAGATAGTTGAAATACAGTTAGAACTCTTTTTTAAAAAAAATATTGAGTGATGAATTTAATTATTTGTAGTATTGACTACAGACCAAAACAACTCCGATAGTTTTAAATATTCTGAATCGTGCAAGAACATTTTTCTAGGTATATGAGGGGAAAAAAATACTATTTTTTCCTATAACAACCCAACTTATATTTTTATTTAGTCTTCTCAAGAGGTAATAACCATATTATAAACATAATGAGTTAAAATGAAACTATACAGAAGATATATTTAACTCCCTCACATCTTCCCTAGTCAGACAAGTACAAATATTCTAATACTTATATTACTACCCATTTCTGGAGTTTAGCTTTAATCCTAATGTATGCTCAGAATAAGTAGTACTACACTAACAATATAAAGTATTAGCTAAAATGTTGAAATTATTGACATGGAAAATAATCATTTACTATTTCAATATCAGAACATACCAGCATACGGAAGCAATAAATAGAAGCAATTATATAGGCTTAATAAAAATAAAATATATTGAATCAGAACAAGTAATACTGGCATAGGTTAAAAGATACTATTTGAATTCATCAGAGTTTAAAGATTTAATAAAAGAATAGATTTTAAATATTCACTAGTTCAGATTTAATACCAACTACCAGTATTAGGCCAAACCTAAGCCTTAAGTATGATCACAGAGCTACTTCATTTTACTTTGTATGAATTCTTGTGCAAAAAGAATCACATGAAAAACACACTCAGAGCACAAGTGTTTTCTACACAATGATCACTTTCATTTGTCATTATTCCAATTTACTGTGAAGCCAAAAAAAAAGGACTTGTCCATATGGGTTCTTTGACAGAAACACTGATGACATTTTGAACTAAGGAGTGATACCTGTCCTATCTCCTGCATATTCTACATGAGTACTTTTCACAGAGCCCCACACATGAGATGCTTCAAAATGCCGCAGCAGTAGTGCAGCTGCTGCAGCAGCTAAAGCTGGACTCAGAGGCAGTACTGCAGCATCCTCGTGTACTGAGGGGGCTCTGCACTTGTGGGAATTTCCACAGCAGGCAAAAGCCAGTGTT
The DNA here is from genome assembly GCA_013400435.1 of Pycnonotus jocosus. Classification (NCBI taxonomy): domain Eukaryota; kingdom Metazoa; phylum Chordata; class Aves; order Passeriformes; family Pycnonotidae; genus Pycnonotus; species Pycnonotus jocosus. Next base: position 10,491 of record VWYP01032737.1, on the reverse strand, counting down.
GGCAAGGGAAGATTATGACAGGTGGTTTGCGAAGTCCAAGAGGACTGACAAATAATTCATCCACCAAGTCTAAAGACTGCAGAACTGCTCAAAAAGTTAGATTAGCTGTAACTGGGCATCAAGGAGAGGTGATCATGGTCACCATTCCCTTTGTTACTTTAAGAAGAACAGGATTGTAGGAAGGGTATTTTGAAAGCTATATTCAGTTTCTTAGTTGGAAACTGAAGTCAAGGACTTCCATGGCAGAATTCACCAAAATGTTTAAAAATCCTTGTCCCAAGGCCCAAGAAATAAGCTGTCTCAATGCAACCATGAGATAAGAGGAGATAGACGAAGAACTGAGGAAATCAGGATTAACCAGAAAAGTAAGTCTGACCTCCTGCAATGTCAGCTGACGAGTACCTGCAATAGTGAACAACAAAGAACAGGTAAAACTTGTGAGGGCTTTTACAACAGTATTAGAAGCCTAGAAATGTGTTAGATAGGAGACTTTAATCAAGAGATTTTATCTGAGACACAAAAAACTCAATATGCAGATGCAGCAATTTTTGTATCTCCATATGCAGTATGGACTAATGTCAGCTCAGGACAAGATGCAGAAATACAATTTTTTGGATGCAGTAATTGGTTCCTAGAAGAATTAGTCTCAAACACCTGAAGAGAAGCTCTTCAGGCTTTATTCAGAAGTGAAGCAAATTACTTGTATCAGGTTGTGAATGGAAAAACCCAATGTTTAAAAGTAATCACAACAAATTTTAAAATAACACAGGGAAAAAAAAAAAGGAATAGTCCAATAAATCCAGCTTAATGATATCCATTTCAAGAAAGGACACAAATAGAAATGGTACAAGAAGACAAATCAAATTAATAAAATCCAAAAGGAGAGGTCAAAAAAAAGCACGCAAGAATGCAAGCATGAGCTGTTAAAAAAAGCAATGTACTAGATGACCAGATAAAACTACCTAACATTTCTATTGGAAAACAAAACAGATAGAGACCTTAGCTCAAGAGGAAAGTAAGGGAGATTAATTCAGTGAAAAAGCCAACAGTTTAAAAAACCTGGAAACTTAACTGAAAAGGGAGAGGAAAGCACACAAACCATGAAAGATCAAATGTATTGCAAATAAAGGAAAAAATGGAGAAAAATTCGAAGAAATCCTTGCGAAGTTTACAACAGACAAAGAAATACTCCCACCTAGGTTAGAGGTTGTTGGGGTTGTGGTTTTTTCTCTTTTTTTCTCCTGGGGTGGTTTTTTGCTTTTGAAAACAGGAGTCTATAACTAATTCCTGGAATTTTTCAGAGGGTATTGCATAGACACATAAAGAACCAAGGGAAGAATAATCTCATGTACAAGTACAGGTTCAGGGCTGACCTGCTGGGAACCAGCTGTGATGAGAAGGACCTGAGAGTCCTGCAGAGCAGGCTAACCATGAGCCAGCTGCCCTTGCAGCCAAGGTGTCAATGATATCCTGGGGTGCATTAGGCAAAGGGTGGCCAGCAGGTCAAAGGAGATGGTCCTGCTCCTCTACTCGCCCCTAGTGAGTCTCCGTCTAGAGCACTGTCTCCAGTTCCTGGCTTCTCAGGTAGATGGAACAGTGATCTGACCCAACAGAGCATTTTTTGAACTCAGTGTATTCCAAGGAACAGGATAAAATAAAACCAGAAAAGTCTAAGCAAATCATAAAAACAGAAGACTGAAAGTTAAGAGGTCACAATTACTATGTTCAGAGTATAATAAGCCAGTCACCGATATAAGAGGCTTCATTTTGTCACCTAGTTTTTGGAAATGCATCCAGCAATGTTCCTTTCTCAATTTTAGGTTGGGTTTTCTTGGGTTTTTTTTTTTGGGGGGGTGAGGTGGGTAGACAACTAAATGAAGAGAAAAATCAGCTGTGTGTACTTTTCTATTCTAAGATGGCAGAAGAATTGTGGTAGATCATTGTCTACTCAAAACTAATTTAAAGAACAAAATAAGCAGAACAGGGAAATATCACTAAAAATAAAAGCAGTAGAAAAGCATCCTATACAACTCACAATTCAAATATTTGTTACTTAACATTAATTATTCCATGAGTAAGCAATTGTTGCTGGTGTTTGCTGTGCAGTTGTGGTAAGGGAAACTAAAGAGTCCCCAAGGCAGCTTCTACATCAGAATGTATTTGAAGGCTAAGGGAACATTAGTAATAAAACTGATGACAATTGTTCGCTTGTGTTATAAATAATTTTTGAAGTGACCATTTCTCTTAGAAGGGCATCAATGTTCCTGAACATACAGGATTTCTAGCAGAGAGTAAGTAACTATTCTAGCAAGAAGCACTAGTTATTATCGTAAAATTAACATTCACCTTACATAATGAATGCAAAATCAGACAGCCCAGCTAAATGAAAGCAGACTCCTTCACATGCTGCACTGCTTCAACATTAGCTTTGATCACACTCCACTTGAAAGGTGAGAGATGAAAAAAAAATTAGTCTCCCATCACAGTGTTGGCTCCTTCTCTGGACAACCATGGCTGCCTGTGAAGGGATTATAAAGATAAACCTGCTTGTGTGTATGTCTCTGCTTTTCCTGTGTGCATCTCTCCATCTCACCTGCCTCTAGAATCTATCCTGCCTTATGCTTGGGACATAAACACACAGCAAGAGCTGGATTTTTGTTATACATCTGGGCAGTGTGTGACACAATGGGGATCTGGAGTATGATAAATGTCTCCAAGGGCTACCAGTCTATAACTACCCAGGGTGCAACTACATACACCAAGACCTTTTGTAACACTAACTGTAACTGAAATGTCCCATCATACTGGGAAGACAACTTTTAGGACTACACTATCACTGTCCTTTCTTACCCAAAAACGAGAAATAAAGATATTCAGTCTAGTTTCTCCTGTTTTGCCACCCTAACTATCCTTCCCCCTGTGAGCAAATTGGTGGAAAATCAGAATAATAATTCCATTCACTCTACTCCTCAAAACTAAACATGCAGTATAAGCTTGCAGTGTAAGCTCACAGCATAAACTCGTCCTGCAGCCAGGAAGGAGCATAAGGAACTTGGCTGCCCCTTTTCCAGGACATGATAAAAAGCTGTGTCTCAGTCCTGACCAAGCAACAAACAACTTCTTCAGCAGACAAAAAGCACAGCTGCCACCCATACGGAAGGAACAACTATCCTCAATCAGCTTGATGCTGCTCTCATTCATTACTTTGACAAAGTAACATTAAAAAAATTGGAATTTTTTCTATTTCACAAACACTGCATCACAGGAAAAGGGAGTGAATGCCCATCAACTCTTCAAATACTACAGTTAGCTGAAACAGAAAATGTACATGCAGAGAACTGATGGCTTTGTGGCTAAGGCAATGGATTAAATATTTTCTCCTTTCAGATGACAGTAAATATTCTGAGTTCCTTAACTCTAGGAATAATAGTCCCTTATCTTATGGGGATAAGAACATAGTACACTAATACATGGTAACACTGTTGTCTTTGCAAATACATAAAACATTTTAAAAGATGACACTGCTACAAAAGATGACACAACAGGGCCAATAAGGCCATCCATAACTTGCCAAAACCTCTGAAGTCAGGATTATGTTTCGCATCTCTCAACTGAACTATCAATCAGCTTGGTCAACTAAGTAACATAAAGAAGAACAGTGAGGTCTACAAAGGATGTAATTAAACTCATTCTTTTCCTTCATTCTGAAAATCTTTAGTTTGGGACTTTGTGACACAAAGCTAATAAAGGTTCTCAATCATCCTGTGTTGAGAATTACATTAAAATAATGACACTTGATAGCAAATCTATTACGAAGTCCATTTAGAATCATGTAAATCTGCTGGGTTTCAGTCACCAGTCAATACTGGGTCTATCTGCAAGTTCTATGAACATAGACTATCCACAGTGCCCTGCTTGGCTCAGACTAAGTGAGCCACATTTTAACAAGTTCCACTGTTTGTATTGGTGTTTTTTACGCTTTAAACTGACTTGTTTCACACTTCTTTCAGAGACTTTTTAACTTTTCATGCAGCTTTCAATGAAAATTTACTGCAGAGATACTGCTCTATATTTGTCCAAGTCCTGACATGGATTGCCTACCTGACAGCAGAAGCACCCAGACCTGCCTCTTGGGTTTTATGAAGAGTCATAAACTCTCTCTCCTTAGGAACCTGCAGAGAAGCCCTGCCACTCAGAAATCATCGGTCAGGGCCACTCAGAAATCACTCACTCACTTTTTGTCAGGCTAGAAGTCATTGCCTCAATGGTACAGCTGAGTAGCAGAATATTGTGTGGTAGTATTCAGGACCGGGAACCAAAAGATCTGCGGGAAGCATCAAAAGTTTGTGACAAAGCCAATAATCTAATAAAATATTTTCAGAAATTAATTTTAGTGCCTAATCCATACTTTTTATCATGCAACATTAAAAAAAAAAAAAAAGTCCTGTAATAGAGAAGTTTATAATATAGAAAAAACACTAAAAGGGATTCCCTGGATCAGTAAATAAAACCCCTGGTGTTGCATATATCACACATTATTTCCTTAAATTCCCTCCACCTTAAATGCATCTACTTTCTCTTACATAGATCTGAAATTAGAAGCTAGTCATTATGAAGGTTAGGAAGTCTAATTTGATTTCCAGACTACATTTTAATTTCATTTATTGTATATGTTCACATCAAAAAAATTCTCACTCAAGGTTCTACAATTCTGGTTTTTCCCCTTCCTGATGTATAATTCCTCTCAGAACAATTAGATTTCCTTTTGGCCTTAAAACTTTCTGCCATTAAGAAGCTGCTGTCTTCTTATTTACCTCAAAAAATAAGTTCTCCATCATACTTTCCTCTTTCTCTGCTTCATTTTGCTTTCAGTTTCACAAAAGAGATGGAGTTTTGCTAACAATTTGCACAACAGGATTAATATTTCTCTACTGGGAAATTAATACTCTGAATGGAACATAGAGAATATAGGATTTACAAGTTTAAAACTGCAAAATAAATCCAATTTAAATGCAAATTGTCTTTGCTATCCCTATCATTTTAACATCATGGAGAAATGAAATCCATGTCAATATTTAATATTATTATTCTACCATTAAAAAGCTGCATTAATAACTTTAATGTCACAATTATCACCTCTCTGCTTTGGGATACTTGGCTGAATCTGTAATCAAGGTTGCAAACCCAAAGGACGAGATCAGCAAGGTCAAAGACAAAACAGTACACCCACTTAATATTGAGGTACAAGCATCTAGCACAGCTTTTTCCCTTCTCAAATCCCTGGATGTATTTACTGAGTAACTGCAAATGCTGCTTTTCCTCTGCTACAACCTGCAATCAAAGAAAGAGTTATTTCAGCACTCCTCACATAGCAATAACATTACAATTTGTTGCAGTTTTTGTTTTTAGAAAATCAAAACCCCAAGAAATAAATTTTTTCCGTACATCCAACTTTTTCTCTTAATGCCTCTTAAGACTTTAAGCTGCCTCACTACTAGCTTGACCATTTTGGCTGCCTTCACAACACTTAAAAAAATCCAGACGCTTAAATTGCAGAACACTTAATTTCTTCAACTATTCCCAATATCTCTGGGGGGAAAGAAACTCTCCTTGACATACGCAAAAATACATCAGTGTATTTTTCAAAAAATGGTTTCCTGACATTATCTCAGTTTATACTTAAGGTTATCTAATAGAACATGACACTGGTGTATGCACTTTCAAAGAAAAACAGACTTGGCTATATTAGAGAAGTATTTTTTCACCTTATCTAGCAAAAAAAGACCCTGATACACTTCTGTCTGGCATGAAAGGCTTCACGGTTCATATTTTTGGCTCCTCACCTTGGTTTAGTATAATTACATGTATTTCAAGGCTATATAAGAGACACTCATAATACACAAATAAACCTTGAGAGCATAGTTTATAAATCCTGCCCATTCCATCTAAATGGAGCAGTGACTGCAAAACAGCATTTGCTTAATGTTCCCCACAGTCTTTTTTAAAATGGTGATAGGGCTAGATAACAGCAGCAGGTAGGACATATGTTACAGCTCTACAGAAACAAAACCAATTCACTGAAGAAGAAATATGCCAGGTAAAAGGCAGATTCCAAGTACCTCATTACTTTCTAAATACTATGGTTCTACTTAGTAACATTTACTTAATTAACGCACATAAAATATTTCAAAGATTACATCAGAATGAAGTACAAAAGTACAACTAGCCTTATGGAAAAGCATAATTTACATTAAATGTCAACAAATAGTACATTCTTTGTCCTCTGTAGCTACAGACATGTCCAAGGCATACGAAGTAAAATTCTCTTAGACATTATAAGCTTGTTTGTCAGTTCATAGGAGAGTGGGTGCAAAGCTTTCCTTTCACTAGGCATTACAGGGAAAACTAACACTGTCCATGTTCTGCTTAGCAAACTACACTAAAAATAACTACTATCATTATATTTAATTAGTACTTCTGATAGTAAACCTATCAGATACATTTATGACTTCAAGCAGTCAAAAACCAACCAAATTATAAAAAAAGGAAAAAGGAGAGGGAAAAAACATCTCCTCCAACAAATGAGTAACAAGATAAGAAACAAAACAAAAGAACACCAACCACCATGAAAATGATGGGGTTTCATTCATGCATATGGTTCCTCAATGGAAGACTGTGGACCATGAAACAGACAAAAAAATTCCATGTACACTGCAATATGCTCAGACAGCCTTCTGTCCATGACAATAACTTTCTGAAGCCTTTCATAAACACTAAATTTACTTCAAATGCAAAACAGGTCAATGATCATGGAAGTTCTATCTGCACCAACAACAGAGTAGCTTTTAGGATATAGGGGAAAAAAAAACAGTAAAAGAGAAACATTAACTACCAACCCTCACATTTCCCTTCCATACTATCCAACATCTATGCATTGCATAGAAAACACTCATCTGTCAAATATTGTTTTTAACAACAAAACCGACAGACATCACTGTTCAGCCCTGTTGAAGGGAAACCTGCAGAAAAGCAGTGTCAAGAAAAAAAGGAAGCTAATAGATAGAGATAATGAACAAGCATCAAGTCAAATTCAGTATCATTCAAATACTTAAAAAAAGCAAACCATGATGGATGGAAGTGCATTGCCTCTCCATCTATATCAAATAAATTTCACCATCCAAATCAAAAAAATTGTCTTTTTGATATTCACCCCAAACAGCAGAGTAGAGAATTGCACTGACAATTTATATGCAAAGTGTTCTCCACTAAAATGAATCTAAAGGTCCAACATTAAATAACTTGCATAAATTTTCTAATTTGTCATCCATTTCAAAAAGGAAGCACAATTCTTAAAAGTGGCTTTACAGTTAAATGCAATTTCATTATTTATAGCTACAAAGTGGGGGAAAAAAGGTCAAATGTCCAAGTTCTGAAAAATGGCCAGATTTTAGCAGAAAATTAAAAATACTGAGTAATCAATCCATAATCTTTTGCCAAGCACTGTAACCCTCTATTATTAATCTCTTACTCCCTACTTACTCTCTTACAGCCTTAATCAGACATTCTAAGGACCACTGGAGAACTTCAGCCAGTACCTCTGGGAATCCCTTTATTGGCTGTGCAGTAACTCCTTCCACTGAAGTTAAAGCTCATTAAAGGATATATTGCATATAAATTCCTCAGGTACATAATTGCTAAAATTGCCAGAAGTCTTGTATGCAACTGACAGGGAAAAGCAGTGGTTCCACAGCATAAACTGCTGAAATGCAAGCTCTGCAGTTAAAAAAACTAAGCATCTTTCATAAAAGGCTATGACTGAACGGTCACTAACAAGTTTTATAAAATTCTGATACTAATATGCACTGCTGTGCATTTTAAACTCACCTTATGCTATCAAGTGCATTCTTCAGTTTTTTGAGCTTATCACACTAGCACAGGAAGAAAGAGAATCAGAATTCTTTCCTCTTCAAGACAAAAGCAGACAGAAAATGTCTTTTTATATTACCAGTCTAGATCTTCAAAGCTAGATGACACAGCAAAATTTTGTGAATACATTCCTACACTCAGCACAAAAATAGAAGTGAGGTACCTGATGCAAAAATAATGTGACCAAGAATTGTACTAAATTCCAAGAATTCAATTTACTCTTAATTATTGATAAAAAGTTTAAAATAGTTCAAAAACCTTGGAATTGGAGTACCCTCATATACTTACAAATAGGTTGAGCTGTGGTAATATGTTATTGTCATACTTTCTAAACTAACAGGGATAGAAATGCTTAACTGAAGTATATTCTGCACTAATTTTGTTGGGTTACACTAAAGAGAACTGCAATTTTCAGCTGTTAGATAAATTACTTTTGTATAGCTAAAATATCGACTACACAATTATTCTAGGGATTCATGGCTGATTTTCCTGGTTTTAATATGAGAACTAGCAACCTAGCAGTCAAATAGCTTAGACAACATTAACAAATAATGAAATAATCAAATTGCAATCTAGTTAATTGCAGGCAGGAAGCAAATGCTACAACATTTGAATTACCCGAGTGATTCCATACCCATGGGAATAAATCCACACAGCCTAACGGGACCAGAGAGTAATCAAACCACTCCCTATAGTGCTGGGCCATAGCCATGCTCCAAGTTTTGATCCCTAAGTTCAGTGGCCAAATAAAGTTTAATGCAATAATAATAACTTCAGAATATCTCTCATACAGTTCTTCAAGCACTGGCAGTATGACTGAGAATTAAGAGATCATATCAGAAACAGATCTGTCTGTTAGAACAGGCATGAAAAACATGATTTCACATTAAATTGGGCCACTAAAACCAGGAGCCTCATTCCTCTCCCTGGGCTTTTTCTTCTCTTCATCCCATCCCTTGGCCATCTTGCAGTTCCCCAACCATCTCTCCTCACCCCCACCCATGCTGCCCCCAAACAGCACAGCCATGGGGCAGTGAGCACCAGGGTGAAACAATCCAGTGACACAAGGAAAACAAGGCCACTGTTAAGTGACCACTACCTTAATCAGCTCCACAACATGGGTGCTTGAATCCTTGTTGCAACCCCTAGAAGGAGGCTGGAAGGAAGCAGTTAGAGCTCCATGAAAATGCTGCCCACCAACTATTGCCCCTCTCAAGTCAAAAGATAACATTTTTCTGTCTTGTTTGTTTTCAGCGAGGTAGAAATCAGATTTGTGGCACACGTTTACTCTAAGTTAGATCAAGAAAAATTTCTCCAGAAGTACGGAGCACAGGAGGGTTCAACCAATGTCAGTGGAAGTTGTAGGCAGGTAGTTCTCTCTGAAACCTAAAAGCAGAGACTCCCATAAAACATACTTTATTTGTGTCCTCATGCAATGGCAGCTTCAAATAATTAATCTAATGAAAACTCAAGAAGAAAAATAAATAGTATGCCAAAAAGGTATAACTATCTTCTGATTAAACTTCCTGCACCATTAGGCTTTTGCCAGCCTTTTGACAAAGCTCTGAGTTTCCCCGAAAGTAAATTACAACCTTATAAAACCATCTCATCTGCACACATTTGCTTTGCTATCCATGCCCAATACTGACAATCACTGTAAAAAGCACCAAAGAGCACAGCCTTTGGCTCTGCTTGCCACACAACCCTATTCAGGCAAGTATTCAGCAGGGCTCCCCACCAGATGACCAAAAAGTGGCCATGTGAGACATGACTCAACAGTGCCACTATTCACACAACCACCAGGCTTTCCAGCCCAAAACAGGGTACACTTTTTTGATGTGAAATAATTTTTTGTCACCCCATAATAACTACTATGTTACAATTAAACTTTCAGCAAAAGCTATCTCCTACACAAAACCTAAAAGTCACTTTCTGAGTATTGGCACAAGATTATCATTACCATGCTGACATATCTGTCCATTGTTTCTTTCCTTATTTTAAACTTAGACCCCTTTGATGCAGGGACTATCTTCACTTTCTCTGTATTTTTTTACTCCTGAAACATTATAATCCTGGCTCCTAACAAGAACAGATAGAAAAAAAAGTTTAATAAAAGAAGCATCAGGACAAGAGCACATACATGTCTTGCAGTAAAACCCTCTATAAATAGTCTCCTCTAAAAAGACAATTGAGGGTTTAATTAAAAAAAAAAAATGGACATTGGCACAAGAACTCTGAAAGATACCACCCCTATCTGAATTTAATCAAAGGGGTTGAAACATATTTTGTAGACAACTATTATGTATGATATATGACCTATTTACATGCAGCTCATTTTCTCATCAGAACAAGGAACACATCATATAAGGTAAAATTTACTTGATTTTCAATGCCCACATCAAGGTAAGAAATTCCACAGTGTGACTGGCAAATTTCCAGGGAAATGATAGCAACTTTTAGTAGGTAGACTACAAATTTTCTTTTTAGCATCTAAACTTCCCCTAAAGAAGACTGTACTTGTAAAATTTTTTAAAAATCCATTTTTCATTTGCAACTTACATTAGA